>SJJU01072527.1:0-21220 GCA_012932125.1 Conopomorpha cramerella
GTTTTACCGTTCTCCCAGCCACATAGCAGAGCTCGAGCCCACAACCTCCGATTGCAAGCCCCAATACCGGAAAACCAGGCTGCAAGCGCTCTACAATCATTTTATAAACGGCCATAATAGCCCTTAACCGTTCACAATACGGTCGTTGATAAGCTGATCCTTTACAAAATCATGCTGTTTTGTTAGTAGAATTGTGGCATTAAATCATGCTGTTTACACAAATCCGTAACGCCGTACAGAAAGTATGCGTCGCCGCGGGCCAGTAGCCATTGCCGGTAACAAAGAGCTGCCACACACAAACCACCCGTGGTGATTTAGGACGATATGAAATAAAGGTGTTTTGCCCGTTTTGCCCGCTCTGCCGGCACCCACATATCTTGTAATTATGGCAACGCGACGCGGCAAACGGGGCGAATGCGAGCGCGCGGAGACTTGCCAACGTTGCGGTTTTCCCCCACTGAATACAATTTTGTACTTTGAATGTGAAGACATCGCTGTGCTGTTGGCTACGCGACGGTGGAATGGAATTAAAGTACTTAACGGGAGGTAGGTTGTAACGTGTACACGCTCGGGTGAAGAGGTGGGGCATAGTTTGCAGAGACGTGACGTATACGCTTCATAAAACATGTGGGATTAATGTGTACTTGTTAAGACCACTTGCCTTAACACTTTACTTACGTAATGTAGGTATGTAAACAAATACGAAATATCGCAACTGTATCCTGACAGCAACAGATACGCAATCTCACTTGGTATATCTTTAGAAATACATAAATTCACATAACAGATGCACTTCATTACAAACTTCATATATACATTAATCCACGTCCATATTCTCTCATGGTGTGGACGGAAACTAGGCCACTTCTAGCCTGAGAAATATCGAGACACGACCATCCCAAAGATCCAACACTACAACACATTGCGCACCCGTATCTCCTTTTGGGTCACTTAGCCCTTTGGGTTATTATCTGAATTAAATTTTAGCTTTTTGTAAGAAGTGGCAGATATACGAGCATGCCTCCAAAAAATGGCCGTCAGTCAAGATTGGTTGATGGTCGGCTTGTCTCTGAAAACTATACAATATTTGGTACTTGTTAAGACCAGTAATTAGGTGTTACTGTTACAGCTAATCTTCAATCGTTTTACACTCAAGACGAGTCGAAGTCGCTTAATTTTTTCAAGGTACAGAATGGCTGCGAAAGTTCCAATCACCCATTGTAGACTAAGACACTTCCGATTCTTTCAGTTCAAATAGAGAGTAAATAGAGTTCCAAACCACCAGTCGCTTACAGCTTCGGCAGATAACATGTTAAACAAAATAGTGAAAAGAACAAAACTCAACGAGCACTGTTACTAAGTGAAACACATTCGCACGTAGCTCGAATTACATCAGAACACTTACCCATTTCGTGTGGTAAAATCAGGCATTGAGAAATCTTAGCTACCATTAAGGCATCGCTGTACTATGGCCGGCAAAGGCTCATGTTTCTCCTTGAACTTTCTTCTGTGCCACGCGTTTCTACACGCTACCACTATTAATGGAGCCGTGCTACGTATGAACCTGGTCCTTTACCAGGTTCATACGAGAGCTCAACGAAAACGTCGATGCTTAGATTAAATTGTCCAGCGGTATACTTGTGGACTTCTGGTGGGTACACACTTTACCTTTCGTAGAGTGTTTGCATGGGAAGCCTGTGAAATATCTAGGTTATTATTTTGATGCAGGATTATGAGGGTATATGATCTAAGGGTAACGGTTGGTTCGATTTCAGCATTCGGGGCGTTTAAATATGGATTCATTGCTTTATTACCATGAAGGAAGTCTTAGTAAAGAATCCCGCATACCAAAAGTATTAGGTCCTTTATCTACTATATAGAAAACTGTGCAATTAAAACAATCAAATCTGTATTTGTGTATAGCTTTGTGTCAGTGTGTCAAAGCATTATGCGAAAGCTACTAAACGAATCTTGATAAAATTTGTCATGGGTTCGATCATCGTTCGCTTCTCTCGACTTGCTCGCTCGCATCGCTAACATCTAGAATCTAGATGACAGTATCTAGATACTGTTATCCAATAAGGGGATTTAGAAGGATAGTTAAACAACTCAAGAAACACTTAGCGAATTTAAAACAGATACATACTTACATATATAGATAAGTTACACGGTGCTATTCCGGTAAAGGAAACCATCGCTAGGAAACGAATACCTATGTATATGTGTAACCATAAAATGGAAATTTAACTGCCACATATCATGTTGGGGTTAAATGCCCTTCGAGTTTGAGCATTTACCTACTGAGCAAGTGCTATTATTTATTCGAATGAAAAAGTGTTTGTATGTAGGATTTTTTGCATGGCAAAGCGTGGGTAGACCAACAATACCACCAATCTGTCGTAAGAGGCGAATATACGGGGGTCTGGGGGTTATAGATTGTCCGGACAGGGGCTTGGAAGACGATCCCCTAGAGGGAGTGGCAGCGTGGTGTGCTCCCGTGCTGGTGACCTATATCCAGCAGTGGAAGTCAGTGGGCTGGCATGACGATGATTGTAATTATTTAGTACCCTTTACTTAGTTTTGTACTAGTCTTCTATAATAATCTTCGTATAATAATTCAGGATGTTAATATAAACAATCATTGTATTTCTTTCAAAGTACAGCGGAAATAGGGACATCTCAGACACATCCTTAGAATAGGAGTACGTAGGGTCAGCCATTTACCATAGGTATAATAACTATTTGTCTTGTCCGTGTTACGCCCAGTTTCTGGTAGTATTGTTAAGTTAACAACTTATTGAAATCTGAAAAGCTCCCTGCAAGAAAGCAATGACAAGGCTAAGCCGCCCGAAGTGTTTTATAACAGCCAGTCACAGCGCGTATTTATTTTATGTACATACATCAAAAGTGTTAAGGGACCAAGAACATCTTTAGCTCTAAAAAAAAATCTAATTTATTTAAATCAAATCTTATCTTCTGGGTTGGTCTCCTACCTAATTCTCCATTCCTGTATCAATGACATATCACCACATTTTGAATAAATAATGAATGAAATCAGTTTTTGTGAAATATATTCTTGATTGCAATCTTCTAAAATGTACTTGATCCCTAGACACTTTTGTGTATGTTTTATTTCATCATCAGCCCATACCTGTCCACTGCTGGACATAGGCCTCTCCAATTGCACGCCACTGTGATCTGTTTTCGGCTTCTCGCATCCAGCTTCTGCCAGCCATCTTGCGTATATCATCAGTCCACCTTGCGTGAGGGCGTCCTACACTCCGTTTGCCGAGACGCGGTCTCCACTCGAGAACTCGTTTTCCCGAACGGTCATCGGTTCTACGGCAAATATGGCCGGCCCACTGCCACTTCAGCTTGCTAAAACGATGAGCTATGTCGATGACTTTGTTTTATTTATTGTCAACTTAACAACGCCCCAAGAAAGCGAGCGAGTAAGTCCCTTGTTTCGGACTAAAAGTGACCTGAAAAGTATTGTTTTGAAATATTACGTCCACTAAGGATTATGGACTTTTGTAATGTTCCTTCATAGATATTATGAATCATAGACGTCGTATCCTATAAATACGACAGTGTAACACATTTTACATTGTGTCGACGTGAAAGAAACCTAAATACTCTGATGTTAAGCGTTACTTTTCCTTGAATCGTGACTTGTTACCTCCAATCACACAGCATTGTACAGAGTGACCTTAAGCGACCCACCTTTGGTGCTCGTATCATGAGTCAACACAATTTGTTTTCAGAAATTACGGCTTTCCCCTCATAAATATTCCAAATGTACCGTACGGACTGAGTGTGTAGAGATTACGTTATTATTTTTGTGATTCGTAATAATGATCATTTAAATTTCTTCTTTCTTTTTGCCCCCTTGCTAACAATAAAAGTTAAACAATGTCTGATTGACTCACCTCCATTACCAAAAACATACACTTGCACATAAACAAAAAAAGTTTACTGCAGGTATTTTTAATAACTATTAACAAGCGTTTGACCACCATCCTGCCTGATGTGAGCACACTTGTTCATTAGGTACCTATTCACCTTCGACTTGAAGACCTTCAGACTGTACTGCGCAGGAAACACAGACTCCAGCAAGTCGTATTTCCATTTACTGAAACTGGTTATTTCGTATTTTGCATACAACAGACAAGTTAAGATGAGCTTGGTATATCTTACAATTATTCGGCCATTATTAGTAATGCCTCAGTGTTTTGTCCTTTTCTATCATCCGACATTTGTATCATGTTCAAAATATGGTGTTTAATTTACACAATGTAATGTACTATTTGTATGGGTGTTACAAATTTACATGTATAATTAAAATGCACAACTTGATATCATTATCTTCACGTCCCAGACGGCTGCACTGGCGTTTAATCTTCTTATTTACTTCTATGTGGATCAACTAATGGACACCCCGTGATGTATTCCGTTTTTCAGTTTTTCTATAAATACTGTTTCTGAGAAATAGGTTGAGCAACATTTCTTTGCTGTCTGTTGCGTACAGCCACCACAACAATGCGAAAGTTAATATAGTTGACTGTCGGCAAACATAAAAAGCATGGAAAAACGGCGGAAAAAAATCTTTTTTTCCGGTGAAAAAGCCAAAAAGGTTCGTATTGTCTCTTTACGCCGAGGGGAAGGGTCCTACTCCGCATAATTCAGGGCTTCCAAATAAAACTCGGTATTTATGAGTCTTAATTTTAACGGTGACCTGCGCAGCTTCGCCACATTGGCAATTTAGTGTTGAGACGGCCTTTGTACACACGAATCTTGGAAATTATACGTCTCTCACGGATTCATTTCGCCCTCTACCTTTGTATACTCTTTCGGCGCCCCCATCGCTTTGAATTAATTCCTTGCCAGGGTGCTCTTGTTTGTTTTTCTTTTGTGCCTTTCTAAGGTGCTGAGTTAAAGATGTATTTCACGACGTCGGCGCATTGCTTGACAACGGGGCCGGCGATTATTCACTTGTCGCTGGAACGGTCCGCGTTTCATTCGAATGTAATCAAGCGTGACAGCGTAATTAACATCCTGCCTATTCAGAATAATTCGATTACCAGAACCATTATGAAGGTATTCGTCGGGAGCCGAGTTTTCATTAGACTCGATTCAAGACTAAGTCTCGATTCTGACGTGTAAACTAATTAAGTGTGCTACGTGGATGGCGGGGCATGCCTCACTGCCACCTGCCACTAATAGTATGCCAGTAATTTACGACACTTGAGCTCAGCTCCCACCGTGAGTCACGTTAATCATACTTGTTTAACCGGCGCAGTAGATCCCGCTCATGACAATGTACCACCGCAAATGCGCTAAATAAAATTTATCCGCTGTCGGAATCTTACTTAAACAATTTACGTTTCTCGTAAGGTAATGAAATTCAGTGCCGCGAGATTTGATTTGACTTTCCGCGGAATACCTAACTTGTTAGTGAAAAGTGGTGGATCGGGCAAAAGTGAGGGGTAAAAGGTAACAGAGAACTAACTCCATTAGGGTAATGGAAAACAGTGGGCTCTGGCGGCGGCGTTATTTTTTTTTTTACCCCGTGTGTGGTAGGCGCAGTGCAGGTACATGCTGTAACGAAAGTATACCGTATACGGGTCAATTGAGGTACATTTCGCCTTCACGCAGCTATTTACGTAAGTTCTTTCCATTGGCTATGATTGCATGTAAAGGAGGGTCCATTTTCAGATCCAGTGTATGACCGAATGTGGACATTGATACGTCTACGGCCGGCACAATATTGCACACTCTGCGTGGAGTCTGAGCTCACTACCCTTGTTTATTCATCAATACACGAGTTCAGTTGAAGTTATCATGTGTAAGAGGCACGCGGCCGACCCTACACATGTATCGAAGCTCTTTCATCGGCGCAGTTGGCGCTGGCAGAATATATCGACTTTTAATAACATTAAAGCCATCAAACGAATTGTGCTTTCAGATAATAAACAAACGAGATTTCCAACCAAAAACAGGCCGTTACATATAAGCTTTTAAGTACCTGTATTCGATGCAGTTGTATCACTTACAACTTAAATACATTGGTGCGATCAACACATACTAGTGAAATACTGACGTTCGAACGCGGTTGCGGGGAAAAAAAATACAAAATATCAAACTCGATTGCTGTACTGGAATCACTCGGCTAACGTTGTGTCCATACAGGAAAAATAGATAAAAGAAATAGCCCCCGCTCGGGCTTAGCGAAAACCGGGCATGAACACTTGATCCCGTTAAAGCCCGGCGAAAATTAAATTTTCACCTCCGACACTACCTACATAGGTACCTAGAACGTAGTACACAAAGTAAAACCACGGCGTAACTGAATTTCGGCGTGGATTTCATCTAAATCTAATGAAAGACCCGTAACAATATCGCGGGGATGAATGAACATTACGCACCTATTGAAAGGGGGCGGTATTATACGGTTTTTTTTTAGAACATAAGCAAAGGGGTCAAACACTTGCTGATGTTTTACAAGAAAAAAACCTGTCTGGTGTTAAGCGGCGATAAATTCTAAGATGGATTATGCTTACCTTTTATGTAACTGTTGACATGACTACTCATTGCGGCAAGTTTACTTCGAAAAGATTCCTCGGCGGTTCACACTATAAAAATCGACACAAAACTTTCAAAAATGGAATTCTGACCTGATAGTGTTGAGGTGTCCTGGATGTCCGGTTTATACTAACAATATTTCTCAGTTAATGTTCATTCCACCTGCTTCAAAATCGCTATGATGAAATGTGGACAGTACTTGTAATGTGGAACGCCCTTAATTTGTGTAGAAATCGCCAACTGGATAATAATTTAAGAAAAGCTAAAGCATACTGTCACTGAGTGGATCAGGGGTCAATGTCCTGAAACGAGAAAAAATTCAGCCTTCCCTTACAAACGCGATTAGCTGACTATCTTAACGGTACATTTCCGAATAAATCCTATACCATTGTATATACAAGGGCCTTCTGGCCATCGAGGGGTTTTCGTTCATAGAAGTTTTACACAACTTGGTCGCCATCTCACGCGACATCAACGCGACAAGCATGATGTGCAGGGAGGATATCCCCCTCGTCAGCAAAAAAAGTTTGGTTTTTGGCACAATTTTTTGCATAACACCGTCCTCAGCCATCAAGCAACATCTCACCAAAATCACAACCGAAATGAAGTTCCATTTATTGAATAACCAGAATCTCACGTCAAAGCAATTCTGTATTACGTTAACTTATTTCACTAGAGCTTTGCGAGACAACGAGGCGCGGGCGTTGACAATACCACTCGCGCTTACGCAAACAAATCTCAGCTTTAAGTTATTCAATGATTGATGACACTATGTACTAGAATCCTACTAAGGGTTCACCACAAAACCGATGTAGACTATGACAAAGACATTTGAGGTATTCTCGTCTCTTTCAGTGTCTATATCAAAGACAGAGACATCATATAAGTGATGAAACATAAAGTAGAATTGTGTATTATTTCACTCAGCACAGTTACAAATGTTTTAGACAACTACAATTTAATGCAGAGAGATTTAATGTAATGAAGTCTTTTGTTTGTCTTGAGATCCAATACAGCGGCTTCCATAAGTCAAATGCAGGCAACTTGAGATTTCGGTCTCGAGAATGAATTAGCATTAA
This sequence comes from Conopomorpha cramerella, assembly GCA_012932125.1. NCBI lineage: Eukaryota > Metazoa > Arthropoda > Insecta > Lepidoptera > Gracillariidae > Conopomorpha > Conopomorpha cramerella. The sequence goes on from SJJU01072527.1 coordinate 7,662, forward strand.
ACATCTTCCAGCCTTTCATTCAACCATAATCGCTCGCATACATTCATACCTGAATCACACGGTTAAAAATGAATAAACATTTTTTTTAATGTATGTTATATCTACATAGTTGCATGCAATGATACCATCTTCAGACATCTCTTCCACTCGCTTAAAATGTAGTCACCGCCTCCCAAAAATCGGATTCCTTGATTTTTGTAAATATATATAGAAGTCAAGTGTAGTTCAAGGTCGGGATGGAATAGCGGATATGGGGATGACCCATTAAATCCACTTACAGACAAATTTTATCATCAAGGGTTGTCTTGGGGGAGAATGAACTAGCAGGAGTAGCAGGACGCTTTTCTCGAACTTTTTCCAAGACAAGGGGTAAATCAGTACAGTTCAGCAGTAACTGAATGAACTGCTGAATGTCTTTTCATTATCTAGAAAAACGTCGTCCAAAGAATGAGGCAACCAGGTTTTTTCTTGACACGTGGATTTTTTTTTTTTGTTGTAAAATCCTCAAATGGAATGTCTTGTGCAGATTGGCATTTGATTATAGGTTTGTAGCAATAAACCCAAGTGTTAACACCTTTTGGGAATGTTAGTCATTAATTGCATGACCAATCCAAACGCCGGTTATGGTATTCCAGTTAATTTATAAATTAACCAATCGACCTTTGCTGGTACTAAGATTAACGTGCAGGATCATCTTTATTTGATTCATACAAATACCTAATCTAGTACGATTATCTTGGTAGTCTCTTAACAGTTACAACCATGATTTAAATGGCATCAGTTGTTTTTTGAGAGATAGCCGTAGTTGTAGATCGACGCTCACGGAAATGGTCAGTGAGGTTTACCCGACCACGCTTCAATTCACTGAACCATTTGTAAACGAGATGGGGCATCCGCATGAAGTCTTTCGTACCATTGTTTTTAGTTCAGGCCGCACTAATTAAAGTCGTAATCAATCATAGAAAGTGCATTGAGAGACAAAAGAGTTCGACGTTACCCACAGTTCATCACTTTCCTATGGGTTTGGTATAAAATATAGCCTATTACTAGCAAAATCACATCAAATATTTCCAAAAAATGAAGAGAAACAATACTATTTCGAATTATATTATAATCTAAAGGTTATAAACGTATCACGTACTTAATTGGGAAAATCACTGTCAACGGAATATGTGACCTAAATAATGCACTCATTAGGTTCCCATTCCGGTAATAAGTGACATCAGAATTTGGGATTCCGTCAACGTGCATTTAAATAGAACGAATAGCATTGATCCACCGACTTTTGACGCCAGGAAATTCTCGAAACATATTTTGAATAGAGTATTTCTGCGGCTTAATAATGGATTCCATTAATGCGGGCGATACATAACAGGAGAGCACAGTAATTTTAGTTTTGGAACCTACGTACGCGTATTGATTCTGGGCAATTTTGAATGATTATTACAGATGCCAAATTGTGTTCATTTAGCAGTTACCGATGGCCGTCCTTGGTACGAGTGTCTCCATTGAGAGTATCCGTTTGTGAGTTTATAACATACATACACTTCACGCCTGTCTCCCAGAGGGGTAGGCAGAGACTACAGGTCTCCATTTGTCACGGTCCTGACATATCCCTTTCGATTCATGTACATTCATACAACTCTCAATGTAATGGTACAATTTTTAAAATAACCTAACTACTGCGTGTAAAAGGACCCCGGGCAATGGTCTTAGAAACGTTGTTGGTCTGGTCAATATGTACAACTTTCACAATGGTGACAATGCGGAGAAACGCAAAAAAAAATTAAATATTTCATCTCCATACAAAACAGTTTTTTTTTTGCCTCCTATAGTAATTTCAGTTTGGTTACGTGTATTTATTAGGTATCTACGGTATATTATAGGACGATTCTGAAGTGAATAGGGCACTTATCAATACAAAGTATAAAACAATGTCGCCGTTGTCTGTCCCCATCGATGCTTAGATTTTTAAAATTACGCAATGGATTTAATCGCGGTTTTCGTCAGTAGGTCGAGTATCTTAAGGAAGATTTATTAATTTTAATAAATTTAGTATAATACATGCATATAGTATCAAAGAAACACTGCTAATAATGTATGTTGGCAAAACAACGTTTACCGGGTCAGCTAGTCTATATTATATACTAGTGGACTCGACAGACGTTGTCCTGTCTTAACTATCAATATGAAATAAATAAAATAAATAAAAAAATAAAATTAGTATAACCTCCAGTGTGGCCTGTGGCCAGTGGATGTCATTTCTTTATTTCATAAGAACCTTCTACTGTCATTAATAAGCACAACAAAGGAAGAATTAGCGAAATCGGTCCACCCTTTTCGGAGTTATAACATATGTATTATAGAGGGTGTTATAGTTTGTATAAAATACTGAACTACGCGAATGAAATGGTGGGACAACATAACTCAGACCCAAAACTCACATCACTAGTTATTATGATGCCGTATTTTAATTCTCATCTACAATTAAAACCGTGTAATAAGTCGTTTTTACCCAATGTGATACTTCACTGTTCTTCTTCTTTAACTTTACTTACAATATCGTAATCCATAAGAACATTTGTGATGTGGTTCATAATCTGCAATGAATAATGACAGTTTCCAATTTACACGGACGTGTTTCACAAATCCGCTACACCGACACAACTCAAATGCTCAAACAGTAAAAACTTTAGTGGGAACAAAGTTGCCACTTTCTGAAAGTCTTTGAACTGAAATTAATTATGGCGAAGTTGTACTCAAGCGGACACTGCAAGTGTTACAGTGTGAGTTTCTCATGAGCTCTGCAACGTATCGAAACATTATGGAGAGCCGGCTAAAGTTAATATGAAATCTGAACAGTCAAAGTGTTCTATTACTGTACAGTCACGATTGCACACATGTCCATCTTCGTAATGTGAACTTCGGTGGTCAAGGAGTCTATTTGATTCAGGGCTCAGGTCCCAAATAGAAATGTTTCAACCGAAACTCACTTAGCGGAACAATGAAAACAAACTTACGCTGAGCTTGATGTCTCATAATTTTGTGTTTAGTCATGAAATTCAAGGTAGATCAGTTGTGGAAAGTTGGTGTGTCCGTTAACCTACGTTACGGGGTAAAGTTCACAAGTTCGTGTCTACAACTCACGGAACCATCATTGCAGCAATATTGCCTTCTTTGTTTTAGTTATCGGTTTGAAACGTTCCGGTGTAAATACCATCCATCCGCGTGTCTATTCAATAGGCCAAGGAAGTTCCTGGTAGCTAGTTAATAGGGTTCCATGCAAAGTCATGTATGTATTTAAAGTTTCTGTGAATGTTTGTACACACTGTAAAATTTTCTTCTTTTTCTTTGTTTGTATTGTAATTTGATTTACTGGTGTATGTTTATAATACTGACCCGCACTTATGTTCTCCCATGTTGTGAGGTTCACTGCTAGATAATACTTTAGTATTAAGTCCACCCTTTGTACTTTTCGTGCAATAAAGTATTAAATAATAATAAAGTCTGTTGTTTTCAAATGTAAGAATGTGTGTTGTAGTCGGTGTATACGTTTTAAAATCGTTGAAAAATATACTATTTAACTCTTTAGCGAATAAACGGTAAACTACCAGACCTTATATCTATCGAGTGCATTTCGGAGAGTGTGCTACGCAGTTGCATAACCTAATACCCCCATCGCGTTTTTACAATAGTACAACCAGGAAAACGGCAAAACGTCATCCATACCAGGTGGATTTACCATTTACGCGAATCAAACGGGTTTCGTCTTTTCATAGTGCGAACCGCTAGGATGTAGAATTACTTGCCGGAGTCTATGTTTCCTGCGCAGTACAGTCTGAAGGTTTTCAACTCTCGGGTGAATAGATACCTAATGACAAGTGTGCTCCATCGTAGACCACATTGCTGCTTAACATCGGGCAGGATGGTGGTCAAACGCTTGTTCTTAATGATAAAAAACAATCCATTAGCAATTTTTCACTAGCACCTACTCGATTGTTAAAGAATAATATTTTTTTACGCGGTGTTTCAATCGGAAACGAAGGTTCTCATCGGTTTAGCAAGCTGAAGTGGCAGTGGAACAGATGACCGTTTAGGCAAATGAGTTTTCGAATGGAGATCGCGTCTCGGCAAAGGGAGTGAAGCACGCCCTCAGGCAAGGTGGACTGATGATATGCGCAAAATAACTGGCAGAAGTTGGATGCAAGAAGCCGAAAACTGATCACAGTGGCGTGCAATTTGAGAGGCCTACGTCTAGCAGTAGACAAATAGAGGCTGATGATAATGATGACCAACAAGGTATGTCGTTAAACAACTGACTATACAATTTATTGATTGTTACTGTATGGAAGATCCCGAAGTAGGGACTATATTATTACACTTGTGTTCCCTCCACAGTTACCGTCTGCCCGCATCTCGAACTTAGAACAGCAAACTTGATAAAGTACACTGCCAACTCTGTATCAATAGATGTACTAACTATTTGTGACCAAGTTGAACTATTAAATACTCCTTTCATCCAATCTTTAGTCAGGTCAGGACCCATTAAAATACGGTGTATTTTTCGTTTGTTCGCTCAACTTACCGTCGGCAAGTGGTATGACTATTTTTGGTATGTGGCAGCGTTCTCCGTGAGTTAAGCCACAACACCACTATGATCGCCAACCTGCCTTCCATTCTAAACGTGGCTATATTGGCATTTCCCCCAAATTACCATGGAAATCATTGGGGAGGCCCTTGTCCAGCAGTGGACGTCATGTAGCCGATGATGATGATTATGACGTTATTTTTACCCAAGTATGTACTGCGTGTAAAAGAAGTCTTAGAAACGTTGTTGGGTTTATGATTTTTTTTTAATTTCAACACATCGTGGCCATGTAGTAAAAGTCATAGTTCATTAGTTCATACTGACGAACCAAACAACGTTTCTAAGACCATTGCTCGGGCTCTTTTTACAATCTGTATTTAGTAACACCTTTCTCACTCACTCTGTACACATTTGTTTGTGCTGCCGCCTCGTGCATTGCTGTTCTGACGTAATGTCGCGGGTGACGTCATCGTAAGCTTCGGAAGCATTGTAAATTGTTTCATACATTCCCATGCATAGGTTTTCACCTGTGAGTCGTTTAGGCCCTAGTACCCGCCCTTAGACCGGCTTGTCGCTGAGCGCGTAGCCAGGCTTTAAGGATTCAGGCCTCGAGTTTATTTAAGTATTATGTACCTTCCTATGTACTTTCCGCTGGCTTACCTTTGTTTATGAAATGGGATTTCTTTTATAATTGCTCATATAGCTACACTGTCCATTCTGATACAATAATGCGATAAACAAGGTTTTAATCACGTTTAAAACACCAACAATTTTTTTTCCATTTTATAACAAAAATATATTCACACCTACAGCGGTTAATAATTCTTCTTAATCCGAAAGCATGGTAGACGTACCTTGTGTATAAATATTACTTAAAAGAATCTATATGATCTTTAATAATAATATAAAACTTAACATCCTGACAAATATATTCCTCATTGATTCATCAACGCCCAGCGCAAAACTTTGTACAGGGGTTCCTTTTTTGATGTTTACGTGACATAAGAAAGGTTTTTTCCGTAAAAGAGAAAAACGTTAATTTTGGGGTTGGGGTCTAAAACTAATCAATACTGAAACTACTACTACTATCTATAGACTACACTATAAAAATACACTATAAACATTTCTTAACGCGTTGCTAAGCGCAAAACTCAAGAACGGCTAGACCAGTTTCTCTAATTATTTTTCTTTTATGATTTATTAACGTCAGGTTATTATGAAATAAAATATAAGAAAATTGCACGGGAAATTACAGTAATTCGATAATAAAACTCATAGTTAAGACAGGAAAACATAAGTCAGATTCACATATATGGCTATCACCTTTAAATGTTTAAACCTACGTAAATTTAGAATGAACGAATATAATATTATGAACTTGTTATTGCACACTGTACATTACACATTTACAATTTAAAATGGATAAACAAAAGGTGACCTTATCGCAATCCCAGAAGGTAAGAAAGGAGGTTTACAGACGTTAGTTTAAAAAGTTATTTTGGTCGACATTGAAAAAAGGAAACATTCCTACAAATAATAAGAACTTCAACAGTGATACAGTATTATATTTTGATCATTAATGTTATATTTTTGTATACATATGGAATATATGAATGGTGAAAATTAATTAAATTTTAACATACATTCTCGAACTCTAATTGTAACTCGTACTGTTTTTTTTACTTTTTCGGATAATATTAAAAAGGTAGTTCAATGACCCCATCAAAGTACTTTATATGGACAAAGCATAGCCCACACAAAATGCTGTGAGCACCTATAGTTCGCGGTTCGCGAGTAATAAGCCGATGTCTCCACCGGGCGTTACTCCGGTGATTTACGTCATGTTTGCCGCGGACACGTCAAAATACACAAAACATTTCTAACATGGCCCTAAATTCCATACCAAATGTCCCGTAATACGTGTCAAGGGAAAATAATTTTGCGGCGAACGTAGCCCAGTAGGTTTTAGAGGCCAATTTGCATTGCCGTAAATAACCTCAGTGTCGGTTCACTACCGCTTATTTAGACGTTATAAACTGATTACGCACTCGATAGCGGTCGGTTGCCGTTTCCGCTGAAGTTGAAATGGGTCTTATTAGTTAGAGATACTTTTCGAGCTTTTTTTGGGAATGATTATGTTGTAAAGGAAATTGCTGTGCCGTAAATCAAATTGTGGTTACTTTTTTTTGCATTTATGGATACAGCAACTGTCGCACGGTCGACCGAGAAAGTGGTTATCAGTTTTGTTGGCACGTCATTAAAATATCAATAAGGTAGAGTAGTTATATTGTTACATGTAATAAAGTCACCTTAGGGCCTTGCTAATAAGTGCGGAATTGATGTTTCGAAGATACACAAAGCACAACTGAACTTGTCAGTTGTATGTCAAATACGAAATAACCAGTTCTTGTAGACCTATAATAACCGTTGTATAAGTGACAACGCGTTTATTATTAATGTGTAATGATTTTGATATGAATTTCAATCTTAGGGTGGTAGATCAGATTCTTATTCCTCATTTGAGCTATGAGACTTATGACTCATTTGAGCAATACTTTGTATCAAATTCCAAGATTCTGAGTTCAAGGGAAGTACTTACTGTGTAGTTTTAGCGAGTGTCAAAAATTAGATGTATAGACTTTTTCATTGAGTTGACTTAGAAGTTTGTTTTTTTTCTCAGAGACAGAGCAATCTTGATCATCTATTTCATATGAATTTTAGATTGATAAATCCACGGCGTTCCTGAAAAACAAAGAGCAGGTAGCAGGGTTGGAAACCTAAGTAAATAAAAACCAGTAGTTTGTTTTTTGTTTTTACTTCTCAAAACTTTCTGAGTGTCCCTAACATACAATTTTCATCTTGGTAAGGAAACTCCTCGAGAACACGTTGACTTATTTATATCATTTTTTTTTGTTCTAAGAATAGATCGTAAAATATTTTTCCACTCTCGTTACTTCACTCCCTTTTTTCATGGCAATTTTTCTATTTCATCGACAGCAAAAGTGACATTTGACACAACGTTTGCCGGGCCTACTAATACCTACGTAACCTTTCGATATAAAGGTATGTCTCTATTTAAGGGGGTCTCTCTATTTAAGAATGAGACGGGTAATTTTTTTGTGAACAATACTATTTCTGGGTATATCGGCGGTAAAAGAAACAAAGACAAGCCCGAGCTTTCCTTTGTTATTTTACTCGACGTTTCGACACAGTTGCATGCGTCTGGTCACGAGTGGTTAAGAAACGAATTAGTGGTCGAATCATTAATGATTGAATCCTCATCTTCACACTGTAAATGACAAAATACCAGATCATTCGATACAAAATAAGTATATATTCGATACTAAGTATAACATACACTTCACACCTTTTAATCCCAAAGCGGGGTAGGCAGAGGCACTTGCTTAATAAGCAAATGCCCACGGTTCACCAAGCGTATTTAACCCAACGTGACAGGGGGTGAGCCCATCGCCCTTATAGGGTTCACACACCTTGTGGTGTGCGGGTTTCATCACGATGTTGTCCTTCACCGTACGAGCGTTGCGTTGCGTACATTAGGCTCTGAAAAAGAGTCCCATTGGTACACGTCCAGTAGCCGGACTCGAACCCGGGACCTCCCGGTTACAAGTCAAGGGTCCGACCAACTGGACCACAGACGCCTAAGTACTTGAAATTAGTATTGGTTCCTTTGCATGATTTAGAAAATATGCCGCGGCATGAACAAGTCCAAGAAGATGTATCTTTTCACAAATCCTTTTCAGGTTTATTTTTTGTAGAATTCATGTTTAGATGGTTTCATTTAAAGAGAGTGGAAGAGGCCGATTGAAACATGCGAATGAACGAAAAGTGACACGACTGATTCCGCCTTTGCTTCTGGCATAAAACAATTGTCCATGAATTTCATACACCAAGAGTGTTCATAAAATACACTTTTGTCATATTTTCCCTTCCTCTTGTTTACTTTGTCACAAGTCAAGCGACTAGTGATATGGCGCTCTGGGGGCACATTAAACTTTTCGTTTCTATAGAAAAGCTTTACAAAATGCTCCAAGCTGGAATGGGGAGCAACAAATTGTTATTGCACGAAATCGGACAGCGTAACGTGAAATTTATCGACGTCCTAATGTTCACACAATCATATTATACTTTCTGATAAACATCTATGAACGTTTGCAAAAATTCACGCTTAGACTGATTTACTATTTTCTTGCCTCTGACATTAAATATAATTGAAACTACAAAAGTATTTTATTTTTCGTAGAATTTCTTGTCATGGTAGAATTTGGTTATTTTGCTTGTAAGCAAAAAAGGAGCCGTCTAAATGGGCATTAAATGTTTATTTAATTAACATAGTATAAACAAAGTCGCCACACGCTGTCTGTTAGATTTCGATGCGGTTTTATTTATAAACAAGTAAAAGAAATATGCCAACAGAACTTGAATGAAGTTTTTTGTCGTCTAAGAAGTTCCTTAGGTATCAAGATGAAGTGAAATATATATGGACGTGCTCAAATCAAAGGATATGTACAACTAATATTGCGAGACGAAAGGTTTGTTTGTTTGTTCGAATTGAATAGGCTTCTTAACTACTAGACCGATCTGTTATTAATACATGTTTCGACCGGAAAATTATTTTGCCTTTAGAAAGATACACTAGTCCCGAGTGTGTTAAGCTTTTCCCATTTCCCAGTATTGCGTCATATATTAGAATAAATAATAATAACAGAATAAAACTGCATTTTTGTTATTTTCACTTTCTAGTAAGGATTTTTCTGAAAAACGATTGTTTTCAATTTCGATTTATACTTATCGAAGGTTTCTGTTGATTGTTACTATAGCTACGTACAATTGTGGTTAGAAAAGGGATGAGGTTCTATTTGTTGTATAAGACGTGCCTGAAACCTTTACGAACAGTCATTTATTTCAAACGTATTGCTTTTACAATATTATAAAGAATGATTGATTCAATTCTCATGTTCACACTGCAAATGACAAAATGCTAATTCATTCGATGCCAAATGTGATTCCATCTACCAATTAAATTACATCTATCAAAAAATGTGCATGTCCCCAAATATCATTAATTTTATTTATTACGTCTTATCCTCAAAATTACACTAGAAATATCTATTATAAGCCGCCCATGGACTTGATTTGAAAAAGAAACAAATTACATTGTGTTATATACTTACGAAGTACAAGTCTGTAAAAGTAATTCTTCAAAATCATCAGCCACATGACGTCCACTGCTGGACGAGGGGCCTCCCCCAATTATTAGTATGGGGGAAATGCCAATAATCGCCACGATTAGCTGGCGGGTTGGCGAACGCAGTGATGTTGTGGTTTTACTCACAGAGAGCGCTGCTACCCGTCCTCTGAAGTTCCCTCGGTCGCCTCTTACAACCCCCCCTACGGAAAAAGTTGGGCTGGGGTGGTGATACATGTATTCTTCTCGCCGTCACCACACGGCTATATTCTTCAAAGTAAAGGCGTCATACTTATTTAAAAATGCAATTTGGTCATTGAAGCAATCTTTGTTTTTTTAAAACACAGTGAACAAGCGTTTGACCATAATCTTTCTACGTTTAACTGTTCTTATCTAGGATTTTAAATATAATACACTTAGCGTCTTTTCATCCCAAAGCGTGGTAGAGAGAACCTCTTTTTAACTAATGCCCACGGTATGATTTTTACCCCTTGTACTATAAAATACTATAGTTTCATATAGCCAAAGTCCCCAAATCGTAAACAATTCAGGCGTTTCGGCGGAGTAAATTAGAATATACCTTTCCTTTTAGAACAAACACTTTTGCAGATATGAAGTTCTTTGTCGCCCAAAATTGTGAGGCAATCTCATCTGATATTGCATGGCGACGACGTACTGGAATGCAATTTTTTTTTGTGTGTGTTTGTTTTCACAGCAAACACGGTGAGTGCTGGGTGTCTGTAGCGAGTGATGTGTGCCCAGCGCCTCGCTGTCACTGTCGCACGAGCTGAATGTTGGATACTTTGTTGTCAAGAGTCAGTAAACATGGAATTAAAATTGACCCTGAAAATCGCTTTGGATTACACTACACTAGCAAACGCGAACGTTGTTTTGCCAATATACATTACTAGCTGACCCGACAAACCCGGGGCGTGGCAGATGCATCTTATTTACCTCAACTGTGAAACTAGCCTCAACTTGGCCTGTTGCAGTTTTCATTGGACAAACCGTGTTCGACCGTTTAAGGGCAACGATTGCTAATATACAAAACCCTTAAACGGTCAATGCACATTATTAACAATGTTTCTCTGCTATTATATGCATGTATTATACATATTAACCTTCTTCAGGAATCACTCTATCTACCAAAGGGAACCGCATCAGAATCCGTTCCGTAGTTTTAAAGATCTAAGCATACATGGCAGATAGCGAGAGGCAACTTTGTTTTATATTATGTAATGATTAACAATGTCTCTCTGTTATTATATGTATGGAGGTACTTACGTAGTTACTTTGCTTAGTAATAGGTAATGTATCTCTGAAATTCGGAAGATAAGCCGATGGGAATCGGCTTATTAGATAGCTTCGCCACTGGTATGTATGTACAATTATCGTACAGTTTAGGAAATCACACTGTACAAAATTGGGTAGCATTCTTATATAGACATGATATATGAAATAGAGACAAATTTTAGGTAGATAGCTTACCATAGAAAGCCATGTGATGACGGCGAATATAATAGGTGCATGTGTCACCTCTCCAACCCAACTTTTCCCGTCGTGGGGATCGTACGAGGCGACCGAGGGAATCTCCAAAGAACGGGCAGCAGCGCTCTATGTTAAAACACAAAACCACTGCGATTCCCAACCCGCCTACCAAGCGAGGCGATTAATGGCATTTCCCCCCAAATTACCATGAAAATCATTGGGAGTGGCCCTAGTCCAGCAGTGAACGGGATGTAGCTTACGATGTCGATGATAAACCTACGTAAAAAGTTAGAAACCTTATAAAATAAACTTTCATACACACACTTGGAACACAACGCACGTTCTCTCGTTAGTCAGTTAAAAATCGCCGCCCACTAATTGTGTAGTTCAAACAGCCCAACCGCACAATGTCTACGTACAGTCACAAACGCTTCATTGAGGTGGCGAGTCGGTCGCTGGCCGACCGTTACATACTGATTGAGTTTCATCTGTCCCGGGGCACTACTATAACTAATCACTATGAACAATTCACCTCGTTGTAGTAGAGACAAAGCTATACGCTCTCGTATAGCGCCATCTCACTTTCTCCTAAAGGAAAAAGGAAATAGTACCGCAACAAGCGGTCAGCGGTTAGGGTCCTATAATTGTGCTGTAATGATGTGGTTATGACGTGGTTGACGTGCGAGTGCGTTTGCTCGACATTTCTCATTTGGGTCATTTTTGTTATTTTGTTATTCCATTTGACGTAGTACGTTATATTTTATTTAATAGGTACTATTATTACATACATAGGTAGGTCAAATCTGTAATTTATTTCGACATTTCACGCTTCGTTAATCTTTTGTGTTAACTGATTGTATCAAGTATTGTACTAAATAATACATTTGCGTATTCATGCCTTGTGTATGCACAATGTCATTATGTACTTACTTAAAAGGATAAGGAATAGTGTGATAAGAGAATGTTGCGGTTTGAAGGAAGACGTAGTGACCAAGATTGAAAAGGGCATGCTCCGGTGGTTTGGGCATATGGAGAGAATGCATGAAAGTCGATTGACGAAAGAGATTTATATGGGTGATGTAATTGGCCGAGTGAGTAGCGGTCGCTCCAGAAGGACACATACAGACCAGATTGGTGATGTCCTGGCCGAAGGTGGCGTGAAAATTACTCGAAACCTCGAAAGGTCATGTATGAAAAGATATATGAATGTAGATGAAGCGAAAAGGGTATGTCAGGAACGGGACAAATGGAGATCTATAGTCTCTGCCTACCCCTCTGGGAGACAGGCGTGAAGTGTATGTATGTATGTTAAAAGGATTGCCTTGGTATTAAGAGGGGTATCAGGGTTAGAAGGAACGATAGAAAGAAAATGGTTTATCCAACGGCATTGGCATTTCCCTCCAAACGATCATAGAAATAATTGGTGGAGGTCCTCGTCTCGATAAGGTTAGATTGTTCAAGAAGGTGCCATAGAAACTTGTTAAATAAATGACACCCCCTTGAGTGAGTTTGGAATAAGAATGAGTTTGGGCTCGTATATATATATTTTTTTAATCACTATGAACAAGCGTTTGACCACCATCCTGCCTGATGTTAAGCAGCGATGTGGTATTTGAATAAAAGAGTTTTTACTTTTAATTTACTTGTTTCGTTTCCCGATGTTACCCAATAGTAGTAATTGCCCAGTTACAAGAGTTCCCCTACACAATAAAATATTCAAAGCTAATACAGTAGAACCTTATACAGATACAAATAACGACTTAAATGAATATTTATTTTAAGTAGTAGTCGATACCCTTTAATAAATATAATGCATTGAACACCATTAATCAAGTTTCTATTCACAAACAAATATACTAGGCTTAGTGACCTTGTTGTGGCGATCGACTACAATTTATTAAACAAGTTGAACGAAATATTTTAATATTCACTACTCTACGTCAATAGTACATTCTGACTCCATTCAATTTTGTTAAAGGGACAAAGCAACACGGTGCCCTTGTCACTCTATTTGAAGAGTTCCTTACTATGTAGTTGTTTGGATAATATCATTACCTCATCATCAGCCACATAACGTCCACTGCTGGACGAGGGCCTCCCCCAATGAGATCCGTCATTTGGGGTGAAATGCCAGTAATCGCCACGCAGGCGGGTTGGCGATCGCAGTGGTGTTGTGGTTTAACTCACAGAGACCGCTGCTGCCCGTTCTCTGGAGAGCTCCCTCGGTCGTCTCTTACGACCCCCATGACGGGAAAAGTTGGGCTGGGGTGGTGACAC
>SJJU01072529.1:0-26443 GCA_012932125.1 Conopomorpha cramerella
AGATTTGATCTCAATTTATGCCTCTTTCGTGTGGACAATTCGCGAATAAAATATAGCCTAAATGATTATTCCTGAATACAGCTTATACAGCTGTATTATTTTAAAGTATCATTAAAATCCGTTCAGTGGTATTTGCGTGAAAGAGTAACAAACATAGACACTTTCTCGTTTATAATATTAGTAGGATTTCCTTCACGACACGAAACGCCATTTTTGTCGGCGCCCTTAAAATACTTTAACAACGGGGAGCGCCCACGCGCTCTGAATTCAAATTTTACTGTTCTGTGAATGATGTTTTTTTTATTACACTGTACATGTAAAATTATTCTTATTTTCACGGAATATAATGTTGCAAACAATAAAATCACAGGTGTCGAGGGTTTTACGATCAAAACCATTATACCTGAGCCGCTCACTTACATTCAAAGATTTATGTACTATGTGTTGTGTATACTACCTATTTTATTGACGTTTACATATTGAGTTTTGTATTTACACTACCAAGCTTTCAGACAAAAAAGGCCTTTATTCGATTTTTACCCAGGTGACTGGAATATAGTTTTATGTCCCTACTAGTGGACGACCCGCGATTTCATTCGCGTTGTTTTAATATTAAAACTTCATGTAAACTACAACAACCTCTATATAGCGACGCGTCCCACAGGAACGGGTAAAAAGTATCCTATGTCCTTCTTCTGGTTCTAAGCTAGCCTTTCAACCAAATCAGTTCAACCGCTCCTGAGTTATAAACAGTGTAACTAACAGGACTTTATTATTTATATATTTGGATTTACGCACAATACACCAAAAGATGTGTGTGTGGAACCTACAGGTGCGAAAGTTTTACCGCGTTGAATCTCTACTATACATCTCTATCTGCTTAACGTATAATGTAATAACAATACAAAAACATTATTCCCAGCAGAAAAAGGAACAAATTCGTTCAACACAAGTGCTTGTCAACACATTTAGGTCGATGTATAAAACATTTTACCCTTAAATTTGGCTTCGCGAATTCAGGTAAAACTTTCCACGCACAATTCAAAATTTAATTAATAATTTTATGCATACGAATCATAAAAGTACCACTACGTATTCCCTAAAACAGAAGAAACGGAACCGGGAAATTTGTAACAGCATCACATCCTGGCATAAGGAACGCGTGGGATATGTGGCGCTACTGTCTATCAAATTACTTACTACTTACTCTAAGGTATCTCTCGCCGTCTCGGATACCAGCGATTGTCTTTTTTGTCTCAAGAAATTTCGGTCTCGTCGTCGTCCCTCGTGGTAAAGATTGCAACTTGCTTGTAGGTATTCGCTTTTACCTCAAACCAAACACTACTGGACTTGCAATCTGCAAATAAATACACGCAGCAATTCACGCCTTTTAATCCCAAAGCGGGGTAGGCAGAGGCACTTGCTTAGTAAGCTGACGTTTAGAATAAAACGGGAAAACAATATGGACGACATGAAGATGTGGATCAGTAAGAGAAAGTATTTTCTGACCCTTACTGCGTAGCAGAGTAATTCTGGATCCAAACTTTGATCAAATTGGTAGTAAAAGTAAAAGTTTGAATCCAGAAGTACATCGAATTCCATACATTTTGGTGGGAAAGGGACAGACTGAACGGCGTACGCTGCTTGCAAGTCTAGTTGTGTTTGGTCTCAGGTTTTTACAAAGTTGCAGTTCACTTGCATAATGGGAACTCCTCTTTTGGTCGCTTTATGGCATGCCGTTTCAAAATAATTTTAACGTCTCAGACGGTGGTCTGAGACAGACTGCGGGACAAAAAAAAAATAAAGACAGTTTCCCCAGTTTACACGATCATTTGTACGATGAAAAGCTCTTATTTACACTGTACCAGTTTTCGCGTTCGCGACAGTACAGACGAAGCTTTAATTTAACTTTAGGACTTCACAAAGTTTTTGGCTTTTATATTAAACACCTACCGTGTTTGCGGGTCGTTTATATTTCTTATGTATAAATTGGGAGGGTTTTGTGGGCAGCTGTAGCGTAGGGGTCGGAGATAAATATTACCTTTAGGATGCCGGAAGTTCAAATTCGGGCGCATATGTCTTAAGGTGATGAGAAGCTGATTCAATGATTTCTAGTTTACTGAGATTTAATAACGTAATTTAAATTTAGAACTTATTTCAAGAAAAGAGGAACAGTGACAAAAAATATGTCACCTTCTAGATTGATGTTAATTGTTTAGTATGTGCATTTGGCATTTACGCAATTTAGGATTTAAATGTTAACATACGTGTATGTGAATTTAAAACCAAAATCATTGGAAAAAAGCATACAAAAATTTTGGAAATTTACCTACATATTTTCTCAAAGTTTAGAAGGAAGTGGTTTATGGAACATCTAAACTAAGCTCTATTAGAAATATAAGCTCTATTTTAAAGTGCATCAGAATAGGTATTTTACCTTAAAGCTCATTAGCACTCACTTTCCCGGCGAGTTTTATTATAGAAATTTATTTTTTCAAAAAGCTTCATTAAGAATGTAAGTTACCTAAAGCTCGTTTATTTTTTTTGTTGCATCGCGCTGAAACTAATCTAAGTTAGTTAACTTTGTATAGAGGCACTTAGCAGACTTTTACGAGGAATTTCCGAGTCGGAACCAATTTTTAGAGTTGCCCTTCTAAGTAATTGCAAACTGTACCTACACAACATTTTATTAGGTACGGACTGTATTTTCATTATTTAAGTAAACATGTTGTACGTATTAGCGTTAAGGAGGTATTACACATACATTATGTACGGAGAGCTTTTTACCAGTTCTTCCGACTTCCCGATTCGGGACTGAGGACACATGTAACACAATTGTAATTGTGGTCAGGCGATGTTCGCGGGTTCGATATCCACCTTCGACACAATACTTTAGGGATGTGCTGATACATTTGTTGTCTACGTATCGGTGCTTTGTCTATCTATGGGCTTCAAAAGAGTAACTACTGAAGGATAAATAAAAATCTCTGATAACAATGTGGGTAGGTACTAAATTTTCCATTAACCTTTACAAAGAGAGGGCTAAATCCAGTTCAAATATCACTCGCACCCATTCAACCAATCCTGGAATCGGTCACGACTTTCAATCGTCTCGAGGTGGATTCAATACAAACAACGGGCTATTTATTCGACCAAACACATACTATTTGTCTGTCCGTCCGTCCGCAGTGTACACATCATTTGCATCTAGAGCCGGGAGTCGTGGTCTTGCTGGGCATCCGTTGTTTGTTACTAAAGTTTCTATAGAACACTGATATAAATTGAACTACGATTTCAAACTACTGCGAAGGGATAAAAGTGCAAGACACTATCGTCTTGTGCGGCCAAAGCAGTACGGACTTCCCGAGGGGTTGGTAGACATGGCGTTTACGATAAGACTAGTGTTAGGTTGTGATTCGTTTATCGATGTTTTTTTTTAATCACTATGAACAAGCGTTTGACCACCATCCTGTCTGATGTTTTAATCCATATCAGCGTTCGGGTTGTGTACTTTTTGTGTATATACCTACCAACAGTTTGGACACTCTGTAAGCAGAAAATAATTTGTATACTCAGGCCTGTTTGAATTTATGACAGTTATGTTAGTTGAGATTATATCACAAATACCGCTATTATTGGACAAAATATGAAACATATTTTCAAGAAAAAATCTTAAGACCCTTATTAAAATATACCGTTTCTTTAATTTTTAATCCTCACCAGAAATACGTATCATTCGGACGCCAATCAGTAAGTCTTTCAATAGAACTTCAATCAATAAATCTCTCAGATAAAAAACAAACATATTTTGTCCTTGTAGGTGTTTTACGATACTCATCTCTTATTCACTTTTTACGGTTCCGTGCCTCAAAAGGAAAAAACTTTGTTGTCCGTCTGTCTGTCAAGAACCTTTATCTCAAGAACGCGTGTACGTATCAAGCTGAAATTCACATGAAATACTCAAGTCTATTGTCCCTTTAAGCTGTGAAAATATCAAACTTCTAAGTTAAAGCAATCAAAGTATACAGCAGTTTATACCGACACCTTAGACGAATTTCCGTCACACGCTAGGGAATCAAAACCTACAGGGTACTTCCCGTGAACTCAGAATCTTGAAATTCGGAATAAAGAAATTTTAAGATTTTGAGAAATAAAGGAAAAAATGCGAAAATGATAAACTGTAAACCGCTGCGTTTGTACGGCGGAACCCTCGGTGCGCGAGTCCGACTCGCACTTGGCCGGTTTTTTCTTCGTTGATGTTTAGGTAACCATACATTTTATTTAAACATGAAAATACCAATACAAAAATGTATAAACAAACAGCAGCCATGTTCTTATTAGCAAAGTATTTTTTGTATACGTAGGTCCTCAATTAGAAATACACAGACTTTAATAAAAAAAAAACCCAAATAAAGTAAAATATCGCCAATTGAATTTTTTTCTATGTGTATGCATTTGTGTTCACAATGATTATGAGATAATTGTGACATTTCGTTTTAACTGTCGTAAATTGTAGTTAATTTACACTTCGCAGAGCGTTAGTACCAGGCTGCACTGTTCATGCAAGTGACATGTTAAAACTTAAATTTTCACAGGCGCAACCTATCGGTGAAGATAATTCACAACGCTCAACAGGACAGAACTCTTTCTGATTCATATTAAAAACAATATTCGATCATTGCGTTATGGTCCATCTTGACATCGATAACAAAGATTCCCATCACTAGTTCAGTTGCCGACAACCACCGAAGTGTCTGTGTTTCCTAAACGCATTAACATAGTTAGGCTTTCTAGCTCTCCCTTAATTCGTCTTACATAACTAGGGTATCTACGTTGCACGGCGAACTTACTTTATGATTACCATACTGCGTCGTGGAGATTTTGGCTAGAAACTTATTTACATGTGATGATCATGACAATTGGTTCGGAGAAATGAATTCATTTTATTACATATAAACGTAACATGCATCAGCAGACCTGTTATCCCGTAAGTATTATGTAGATATAGTTTATTACTAGCTGTACCGCGCGGTGTTACTCGCGTTTTTTTGTTCCCGTGGGAATGTGGAGATAAAATATAGCCTAAGTTGCTCAGGTATAATGTAGCTTTCCAACAGTGAAATACATTTTCAAATGTCCAGTGGTTTCGGAGCCTATTCAATTCAAACAAACAAACAAAAAATCAAACCTTTCCTCTTTATAATATTGGTAAAGATAATTTATAACTAGTCGACGATTTTCGACTTATAAATTATCATATACTATACTTCCAATTATAAGATTGCCAAATAAACGATGTCATGTATGGGCTGATGATGATGATGTGAAATTCCCTATGGGGAGTTGAAAAGTGTCCCCATTGGGCTACTTTTGTTTTATACCTCTATAATAATTAAATGCTCAGTAAACAAGCGTTTGACCTCCATCCTGCGGGCCAAGTAGCGACGTGGTCTACGATGGAACACTCTTGTTTATTAGTCGCAAATCAACTTGGCGCCCAATAAATTATATGCCGTGTACCTACTCCTTTGTTCACGTGTTGAAAATAAATACAGCTACCGTGAACATCCTACTTCTTAGGCAGGTAATTATTATGTCTACCTTCTACAAAAAAAAACCTGCTACTTAGTTCGCTGCGTAAAGCGCCAAACAATAAAACAATATAAATAAGACTAAAGTAACTTTATCAGTTTGAAAGTAAATAAGCGTATAGCTATGTCTATACCAACCTAGCTATTTCTAGCACCTCTATTTGTCCCTGTCACAACTGTGTATTCACAGAAGTACGTTATTCCCGCGAACTCGAGCAAGATAAATAAAAATCCCTTTCATGGCGCGAAGAAAATATGAAATATTACCCCGTTTCTCACTAAGTGTTTGCTGAAATATTTGAAGCCTGAAATAAACGGGTTATGTGACTGGTGGCGTCTAATGTCGTTGTACAGTCAACGTACTTTTGAAGTTCATGAGTCAGCTTTATTCCTTCTCAACCAGCCGAATTACGGATGGAGAAGATTCTTGTGAAAAGACAAACACAGGTTCCTACTAGCTGCCCCAGAGTGTATTGCAAAAATATGTATTCTTTTAACAGCCTTTCTTTTCTAAGTAACGCATGAAGGTATCAATTTGTAAATAATAAAAAATAAATACACTTCACGGCTTTTAATCCCGAAGCGGGGTGAAAACATGAAGAAAATGTGTGAGTTAGGTTGTATAATTAATATAACAATAGTACAAGTACTTTATTATGTGTTATGATGGCCTTTGCATCAGCGCTGTATTAATTTAAATAACTTCAAATTGAATCCGGCATGTTACATAAACCCTAGAAGTAGTTGTCTACAACGCAGTAACGGGTATATAGGTACGTAATGAAAAAATTGTTCCATCTTAGACCTCTTCGCTGCTTAACATCAGGCATGGATAGGGGTCAAGCGTTTTGTTCACTGTTAAAAAAGGGACCATGTGTATATTTTTATGAATAAACTCAAAAACTACTGAGGGGATTTCGATAATGCTACATTTTCGCTGAGTGACATATTTAATGTCGATGTTCCCATAGGAACGGAATGAACACGCGAGTAATACCACGCGGCGCAGCTAGTTAATCATATAACTTCTACCACACTAAACAATGCATAGCTCTTTAATAGGTACACTAAAGATGTAAATCCTAAGTGTTTCTCTCAAGGAAAACTCCTCCCAAGAGTTAAGTAGCCTTTTAAGGAAACTATTACGGGATCTTTTATATGTTAAATAGTCCCAAAGGCTGAAACAACTTTCCCTAGTGCCTTATAGTGTCGGTAAGTACGGCCGGGACAACTTAACCCATGAAAACTTTAGTTGCCCAAACTTACAGAGTCCAAGAAAAACTTGTCAAAGTCCTCAGTGTAATCTACTTCTTACGTGAAAATATCTATGCTAAACACTAGTTCCTAGCAGATGTTTGCAGTCTACTATAGAAAATGCAATTGTTCAAGTCTAGCGGTTTGACTTTGGTTATGAGCGGAGCGATTAAACCGCTTGTTTTGATTCAACTGAAACTGCACAGGCTATTTTGTTAATACTCAACAATACACTTTAACTTCAAAGCGCGTATTTATTAATCCAGCCCTCCTAGCAAAGGGCTCCATATCAGGCACTGCGATTGGTTGAAACAAGCTTAGTCGCACGATGTGTGACATAGCAGCCAATCACAGCGCGTATTTGTTCTATGTCGTGCCTTTCTGGACGCGCTTGCTAGGGCTGCTGATATAGGAAGTGGCCCTGTCCCGCTATAGATTAAACTAAGTCTCAATAACAAGAAGTAGGTATTATTACAATACAATACAGTCATATTACATTTTATCTATAAATGGGAAGCAATATTCTTTTGAGAGCGTCTGTGGTCCAGTTGGTTGGATACTTGACTTGAGATTGGGAGTTTCGGGTCTTGCTCTATCTTTTATGCAACGTGCTCGTACGGTGAAGGACAACGTCGTGATGAAATCCGCACATCCCAAGGATGTGTGAACCCTGTAACGGCGATAACCCTCGGGCATTTGCTTAGCAAGTGTCTCTGTCTACTCCGCTTTGGGATTAAAAGTGAAGTGTAATGTTACAGGCAATCTGTAAAATCCGTCATTGTATAGAATGCCTAGGCATTGTATACATTGCCAAAAACGTTCAGGCAATGTGTATATTACGATTCATTTCATAGATTGCCTAGGTATTGTATAAAATGCCAGAAATGCATCAGGCAATGTGTATAACGAACGACTACCTCGTAAACAAGGTGCAACTCTTTCGGTGTGTTAGTAGGCAACATTCACAAAGATGTTACCTAAGATTTTATTTCATTTCAAATTATAGTTATGTTATTAGAAGATTCTAATTTCTATTTATGCCGACTATTATTATTTTTTACTATGTATATTTTGAGTTAAATTAATGTTTAATAATGTTGATTTTGAACTGTAGGCATAATAAAACTGTTTAATAATATGTCATTGCTTTGATATAGTCGCGCATAGATTTTGTGTCGATTACTGCTCTTGTGAAAATACTTAAGAAAATATTTCTTTTTGTTATTAAGTAGTGTACCTACTTATGTTGTGTTAGTAGATTAATAGATTGCAATTTTAATATTACTTTATTTTAGTTCGGTCTAAGATTTTACACGAAAACGGGTTGTTTTTTATGTTAAATACGATTATGAAAAATCGATTACATACATTACCTATGCTTCAACCGGCATTCTATACAATACCTAGGTATTCTATACATTTCCTAGGTAAATTGTAAAATAGTTGAACTATTGAATATCATATTTTCATACATTGCCTGAAATTCTATACATTTCCTAGATATTGTATAGAATAATGCAGGCACATTATACACATTGCCTATAACATATATAAAATATTCTTCTTAATTCTTCTGCCCATGATAAAGCTCATTTCCGAATCTTTAACGATGTTTCTATTCAAATTCGCTGTACACAGCATTAATTAATTATGAATTAAACAGAATGCTATCCGCCACAGGCTTCGTCAATATGCTTAAAATACGTGGGTACAAATAAATATCCGCACAAGCTTCGTCAACGCGAGATAACACATAAAATATAAAAGTAGGGAGGAAGGCTCAAACATTGAAAATCTCCAAGTAATCCCTACCCGAGTCCTGTGGCAGAGTACCCAGGACACTAGTGGCATTAATTTAAACTTAAAGCCACCACAGTTTTTTAATCGATCTGGCTTCTACTCAGAATACTTGGCTATTGTAGATAATCTTATTATAATTTCTAAAACCTTCAAATTTGCTTTAACCGCCGCCCATCACCAGGGCCATACCCGTAACACCTAAGAGCACTCCGTCGTTTACCTCCGGCTAATAGCAACGGTGTTCACAGTTATTAAGTTTGAAACAACGTTGTCTTGTAACGCAATAACAAAGATTGTGCCAGACCGTTCGGAATGAGAGGCCCTTCTGTTTGTACTGCAATCACTTTTATTGGAGACTCGAGTGCGTTCTGCGGTTTTATAACTTGTATCTACAGATTAACGAGATAAAGAACTTCTGAACTACACTAGCATATTGGAACTACGAGGGGTAACTATTGGCTTGTTCCTGTAAAACTGTGAAATGAAGTTTCGTAACAAAGATGAACCTGTTGATCTATCTGTTGGAATAAACCTCCACAACGATATTTTGTTCTGGTTGTCCATTTAGGAGGGTTTGCCGTAAGCACGGAGTCTGTGTTTCCTGCGCAGTACAGTCTGAAGGTCTTCAAGTCGCGGGTGAATAGGTACCTTCTGAACAAGTGTGCTCCATCGTAGACCACATCGCTGCTTAACATCAGGCAGGATGGTGATCAAACGCTTGTTCATAGCTTGGCATTATATAGTCATTGTAAAATTAAGTTTAAGTTAGATCGTTTTTCAACGAGCATCACATAACATAGCTGTAAGGGTTATCATTTAATCATTATATTTAAAAAAAACAAACGTGAATTTTGGTATCTTTTGTAGGGAGGTTCAACGGTGAAATAAATAATAAAACACAATTATTTATTTGAAAGGCTGTATCAGGAGAAATTCCGCTAAGCTACCGTAGAAGACGTAAAATCTTTGTCGATGTACCAAGAGGTAGGTATTCAGACTACACCTCTACAGTGTCTCGAACCAGATCGAATCATCATAAATTTCTTTCCCAATAAGGCACCGAGATTGCCTCTGTGCTTGAGATTTACTTGGGAACTTAGAACATAATAAAATAATAGAAGTGCATCCAAAACAAGCATTTTATTTGTAAGCATATCCTATACCTGTTTCCCTGGGGTAGGCAGAGACAAGCTCTATTAATCACCAAGATTGGTGAGCAAAAAAAAAACTAAATTATTTGGTATTTAATATTCCAACCACCCAAAAAAAAAAATTTCTGAAAAATTGACACGCCTGATTTACCCTAACCGCCAAAAAGGAAACATCATCGTCCATCTCGAGGGGAAGGTCATGAGGGCTGGTCATTTGTTGGGTTGGAGAAAGTCATCAGTGTGCAGAAAAAGCGTAACTTCAACTACATGTCAAGGCCATTGCCGCGGATTATACGGTGGATGTCTGTAAAGATTTCCCCCTCGTCAATAAAAAGGTGGCCTTGTGTGTTTTCCGAGAGTATTATTTTAACACCAGTGTCGGGTTCAATGCTCCGAGTGGCATGATAATGTAGCTTTGTATCTTTGAGTGTAGACAGTTCCTTTTACAGCGCAACTATCGCAAGAATTTCCTTATCTATAGGACGCCTCGATCTAGGTTTTGGATAGACTATAAATTGGACGTCAGCGATTTCAAAACGTATAAGAATTGTATGCAAACTGCAGTCTACAGATGGTCGTTGAGATATTTCTGCGGTGGATTTTGTTGAAGTACCAAGTACCTACCCAGTCCTCCTTTGTTTTCATAGAATAGGATCTCCTTGGAAAATTTGGTATTTTTGTGACGAATGTAATAGAGGCGAGAAGAGAAGCGCAATGAGACCAAAAAAAATATTATGATCATCACCAAAAATGCGAGGAGAAAACTACAAGAGTAAAACATATGTAAATGTTGTGTTCCTCAGCCCGATCTTACGCTCCAGGTCTAAAATACTTATCCATGGGTGTAAACCAGCACTGACTTTTTGTCAGTGTCAAAGGTGAATTCAGAAGCATTTCTGAGAATAATAATTACTAAGTCATAAGAAGCTTTGTATGAGCATTTACGTGTGAAGACGCGACTATATGACTAGTTCTCTTTGACTATCCACCGATCCACACAAATTGATCCCATCAACGCATCATAAATTCAAACAATCGCTTTGAACCGTGGCATCAAGTCGCCACGTGTGACATTATACTGCATACTAATTCTAATTGGGTTTGGCTTAACTTGCGAAACCAATTATGCTTGACCTACCCAAAGGAACAATTCCGTATTATTTACCGCGCCTATATAATTTAGTTGCGCTGAGATGGTCGAACTATCTCCCATGGTCCAGTTGAGGTGTACATTTTAAGCTTACTTGAGCTAACTTTCAAAGGCTTTCTATGTACGCAGGGGTCATTTTAAATAAGCATATGTGATCATATCATTGATGGTACATAAAGCGACACGTTGCGTATACACGGACACATGAATCTGTACAAAATGAGGTTCAAAATGAGCTTGCAAATAATGATGTTTCTTATGTAGGTCCGTTCAACGAACAGTTTGGTTGGGCCCTCTAAAAAGTCTAGGATCCAAGTCTGCATGATTACCGCAGAGCAGATGCGATAGCTTAGCGTGACACATTGGTCTGTGGTTTGTGGCGTGGAAAGAATAGACCTGCAAGTTGGACGAGTGGTCAGGACATCTGTGTCTCGGATATAAATTGCAGGTTTGATTACAGCCGGTATCATAATTATATATTTTAGAATCCTTATTGTACAATATTACAAACGGCGGACTTAATACTAATGCATTTTATACCAGTCAACCCATGTTGTGGTGAAAAGTTATGTGAGCTAATAATAGAAACTTAAATTGTATAATGCTTATATGGGTTGAGCGGACAGAAGATAAGAGATGCCAACGGTCTACCTTGGAACCACCTACCTATGTATACACGGTTTAGGGTGAAATAATCAGCTTACTGAAAGCTCTGTGAGCTCGTCGCCACGTACATTTAGCGCTGCACTAGTGAGATTTGAGAACAGTTATCAATCAAGCTATCTCTCAAACTCATCATAACTAGTTTAATATAATTGTTTCTTGGGTTATATACTTCTTAGCGTCTACGACTTTGTTGTGGTGTCATTCATCATCATCATCAGCCCATACTTGTCCACTGCTGGACATAGGCCTCTCCAATTGCACGCCACTGTGATCTGTTTTCGGCTTCTCGCATCCAGCTTCTGCAGCCATCTTGCGTATATCATCAGTCCACCTTGCCTGAGGGCGTACCACTGGTGTCATTACTCCAGTGGAAATATCAAAGTAATGTGGTAGGTTCTAGTTTATATTGCACATGCAAAATGTGTCCTCGTGAAATTTACAAACAGTTTCCAACAAGAGGTAAGTCTTGTGTTTTCAACAACAAATCCTTAGGGCGCAGCTATAATTACAACTACCCGTAATTAGCAATTAGTTCGCACATCCCATACGGTGTGTTGTCAAGCCAAGCGTTTTGCCCGGCGCCCAAAGTAAAACCACCAAAGTCAGGACTAGTGTTATGTGAACTACCACTTCCTTGTACATTCAGCATAAGCTAAGCTTTGTAGAAAAGGCTGTAGTATACGGAAGATGGTTTTAATTAAGCGCGACTGTCTGTGAAACACGGAATAAAATGGTTTAGAACGGTAACAATGAGATGATGCACATAATTGATTGCATATGTAGCTCTGTAAAATACGTACATTGAAATAATATTTCATTTCATACTACTTTTTACTGTATACTACTAAATGATCCTATCAGCCCATTTGACGTCCACTACTGCATATTGGCCTCCCCC
Source organism: Conopomorpha cramerella (assembly GCA_012932125.1). NCBI lineage: Eukaryota > Metazoa > Arthropoda > Insecta > Lepidoptera > Gracillariidae > Conopomorpha > Conopomorpha cramerella. The sequence goes on from SJJU01072529.1 coordinate 12,511, forward strand.
AAGACGCGTCACAACGACCTGTCGTGAGTCTTCCTCCGCCAACGTGTAGGTATGTGTACGTGCCATATATCGTGCTGAAAATGTAAAAAATATGTTCTAAAATGTTAACGTGGATCCGTGAGGTAGGCAAAACTAGCGATACACAGAGAATAATAGTAATAATATGTTATCATCTTGTCATTATTCGATAATACACGAACAGTGCCGATAATAACGGAATGTCTCTTCGAATAATTAATTGCCTAAAAATCGTCGGACGCTCTTACCGTTCCAGTAACACCAGTGTCAGTGTAACAAGGCGACGTCGACGCCACCTATTTGCATTATGCAATGAAACACGCATCGGGCGCTCACGACTGCGGTAAACACATATGTACATACATACCTAGTGCAACGTATATTATATATACATGTCATTATTATTTGTACAGTAGTAGTCACAAAACGGTTAATTCAATAATCTATAGTAATATCGCACAGGCGAAAGATTATATTGATTGTTTAAATAGTGTAACTAAAACGACTTTCTACAAGCCCTCACTACTTTTAATCCCGAAGTAAGGTAGAGGCACATGCTAAGCAAATAAATACACTTTTTAACAAATGTATTTTGGGTACTCCGGGCGTGATAGGGCGTGAGCTTGTTTCCGTCATAAGGCCTATATGTTTATATAGTACATATGTTTTTTTTCATTTCATCACGATGGTTTCTGTTACAACAGGTTGCGCAGAGAGAATTGTTACACGCCTGTTATCACTGGACTCGAACACACAATATGACTGTAACCTACCCTCAGATTAGTACTCCTGCGGGTTCATAATGGGGACAAAACGTAGAAACGCTTTCGTTTCCCTTAACAAACGTGATTGAATTTTTTTAGCCATCTAATAAACAAAATAATGTAAAAATTTTAGGGCTCCCCTAAAATACATCTCGACTCTAATTACCTACGCTATATAATATTAATATGTATGTATGTTCTCTAAAACACAAAATAATCAAAGGAACAATGCAAGCGCGTCATATTAAAAAAATACATGACGTATATTCACGCTAAATGCTCTCATTACAGAAAACGTTTCGCAGTACCAAGTAATACCCGTGCATTTTCCAATCATACGAAGTGCAATTGATGCAAAAGAAAAATACTCAATGTCGTCACACGCGATTACACACCGGTACAGCGAGCGGTCGTGCTGTAGGCTACAATATCTTGTTTGTCTTGACCTTTAGTTCCCAACTACTTCTTTAGCGTCGAAGCTCAGATAAAATTGGTTCGGCCTAACGTAGGGCGCCTGCACACGGTTACGATTCTGCCTTATCTAATTCATGTAACAGTGTAGTCTTACGTAATGTGAGCGCATGTATTCAAGCCGATAATCGTTTAATTCGCGACCGAAATTTTTCGTGCACGTGCAATCTGCTGAGCGGTCATCGATGCACATTTGCGATATCGATTCATATTGCGTATCATTTTTAATAATTAATCACATTGTTTTTCTTATAGCTGAGGTTACAGACCTTCCAGTTTTTGCTCAAGTAGATACAAAATAACGTTTATGAACGTAGAGTTTCTTTTTATCGTATATTAAGTTTGTTTGTGTATTACTGAGCATCGTTGTGTTCGTAGCACGATATCAAGTCACTTAGGTAATGACTTTAAATATTATGCATGAATCGGAACATCAAATTTTACGCGAGTTGTATGCTAAGTACCTAGTATTCTAATGCAGCCATCATAGTTTAGCCTGGAGTGTGTTTGATATCCTAATAGCATTCTAGCTGCAATATCGTTAAACTCAATGGAATATCGATACGCCATTGCCGTTCACTGCACTACTCGTTGCACGTACAAAACTTACGCGCCAGTTGAATTGTGCGCGCGACAAAACGGAACGTGCGTTTGGCGCGAAAATCGGCCATCTTTGCGAAAAGTTTTTTCTTTTTTTATTTGGCATACGAACTGTCAAGTAAAGAATAAGAGTTTTTTTTATCAGTGGCCAGTGATTTATTTTTTGGGATAAATTATTATTTCTCGATTTTCGTGTCGTTTGTTGCAAAACGCAGTGTGTGATTGGGTTTCTGTTATCGAGTTCTCGCTTTTGTTTTGCAATTGGACCTTGGAACAGCTGCTTGTACGTTTTCGTTTACACACAAAGGTGAGTTGAGTGCCTCGAGTGTTTCATTTGGGTGGTTGTTGTATTTGCCGAAACGGTGCGGGGCAAAAAATAACTTCGCGTGTTGAATTTTGGCGAATAACAAAATGTAAACTAGCGTTTCAAATTTGCATTTGGCATTGCGGATATTTCTAGGAAACACTTAATTGAAGTTTACATTAGCGAACCTATAATTTTGAAAGTGCCCATTTCCTTCGTGCGGTTTAAAGTTGAAGAAAAAACTGTTTTAGTATGCATGTAATTTGGAGTTGTGAAGGCAGGGGTGGTTTTTGAGTTTGCTTTAGTTAAAACTGTGTTGGTCACGTTTCGCTCTGCAGTACTTTTTGTGGTCTACTTTTCAATTTATTACATGAAAACAGCGGCTCATGTAATTGTGACTCTATACGAGTTATCGGTGTGGTACTTTTTTACACTGACCAAGCGCTGTACGAGCGGCATAAGTTAGCCATTAAATTCATATTGTATCGCCTTGGATATATGTTAAGCAACAGTTTTCCAGAATGCATGAGAGATGTTTGCATACGCAAGGTGTATCTATATATATATGGTGTGAATGTATGTACAGGATGTTTATTCTATGACCTATTTTACCATCCTCGTAGTGTGAGCCTAGTGCTAGGACGCTACAATTAATGGCATTCGCCATATATTCTCCCACAGTATGTGAACGAAGTTCCAAGTCGCGCTCGGAGCTCAGCTGGTGTCTGTTATCCCAATCAATTATCGAACTTCAGAAACGCCGCGCTGGGCTGAATGGTTGAAACCTGTTCGATGGTTTACCAAGAAAATTAAAAAATAAGATAGTCCTTGGATCCTTCGGTGCTAACAACTTGGGCAACCGTAAACAATAGACAGAATATGAAGGAACTATAAATATAAATAAGATGGTCCGTTATATGTTATTTCTCTATGATTTCCATGATCATTTTGGGGGAAAAACCAACAATAATTCCCCCCCAGTAAATATATTGAGTATTAATATTTTATCAACAGAAAAGATGTGGCTCAAAACTGTTGGAATTATTTAAAAAATCCTTACCCGGTGATAGTGCAGCTTCCTATGGGGTCTTACATTGTAAAAAATAGGTATCTGTAATTGTTATGGGTTGTTATAATTTGATAGTATGTATAAATTTATGGTGTTTTGGAAGTAACTGAAACTACGCGAGTGCAATTGCTAGGTGCTTGGTGTTATCTTGACTACGTACAATGGTTTTCTACGCGGATTATTGACGTGAGTAAAATTGTTTGTATTTTGTATTCTGTGTACGTACCTAAGTTAATTCGTATGTTTAAAATGTCAGTTATAGCATCAAGAGTAATAATATACCAACCTTTAACACATTTTTTAAACCAGATTGCTCACATCATTTCATATTGTGTGTTCGATGAATTTATTCAACAATTCTATTACGATTGACTACTTTAGCAACGGTGTTGTCCCTGTTGTCTCTCGGTTGTCATGACTCAGGCTGTTCTGGAGCACCCGGCAATAACGTGCGAGTGGCTACTGATCCCACATAACCCCGCAGTTGCCTAACATCTTCCTGGTTAACAGATTTATCCACGATAAAAAAGGGGGGCCTTTTTTGTGTTCTTACATCAAAATTCGTCATGCCTACAGGCAAACGAAGGTGGAAGAAGCAAGAGAGCAGGAAGTAAGTGGGTGTGGTAGTTCGGTGATAAAATGTCTCTTCCTACCGCGAGATAACATGTGACCTCAGGTTATGACCCGTTGATGTAATATGCAGTTCGTTTCAAAACCGGCCAAGTGAGAGTCGAACTCGATCCCTATGATCCGTACCATCATATTTATATTATGAAATCGACGAAAATACGAAAGCTTCCACACAAAAAGTACTGAATGGATTTCAATGAAACTTTACGATAATATATCTTATACATCGGAATAACGTTTTATTTTACTCTGAATATCTCACGGGAATGGCATAAACTTCGAAAGATAAGAAAGGCAAAAAATCCCCTCCTTAAATAATAGTCTTTTAGGCATTTCATGGTATACTACGCCAACAGAAATACATCATATGTGAAAATTTCAACTGTATACAACTATACTGAATAATTTTGCAGACAGAAAAACAGACATTCAGTCATCCAGAGTTTAAGTAATGTTTTGCTATAGAACCCTAAAAATGAAGCAAGTATAACTCTTTGGTATACAACCCTAAAAATGAATTCTCTACATTGAAAAGAGTAGGTATTTTACTAACTTATAATATTTTATTTCAGTTCTTTGAATCTGTGAAAGTTCTTTGCGTTCAATAGTTGACTTTAATTGGTCCAAAAAACATATCCTATGTCCGAACTTCACAGTCTGTTTCGGAATGTTTCTTTGAACTAACTGCTTCTTATTTATAAGGTTGTCTTCTTTACGTTCGTCTTTTGCCCATCCACTGCAATTTCACATATAGCAATATATCGCTGACCTTTTACTCCACAAGATTTCCATAGCCCGATGGATTTTTCGTCCGGAAAATCGTCGGTATTTATATGCCTTTTACTAACAGAACGAAACTTGTAAAGGACAAGTCTCATTTGTTTGATCTGGCATAAATACTTCTGTTAGATAAAAAGGAACGTAATTGGACACGACTTTGAACGCTGGATTTTCTTGCGAAGGAAGGATTACAAGTGGTGGGTGTCTCCGCTAAAATATTTTCGACCGTATTTCATTGACTTTTAAGTCGAGTTTTCGCTTTTTCAACTTAGACCAAAGTATTAGAAGCGCACGTAATCTTCAGTTCTTATTTCCGAAGGACTTGAATATGAAATTACACGATCAATCATAATAATATTATAATTTTGCTGATTTATTTTGCTTCATCTCCACTCTTGTTCAAATTATGCCAATACTTCACTAATTCACGAGCGATCTTTGATTATGACAATTGGAAAGTACGAGTAAATACGGTTGTTTGCTTGATTTTAGGGCCTATAATAGTTTCTGTCTTAACAATCGCCATGTTTGCATTTTTTCTGCAAGGAAAGTACGGGTAAGTAAGGCTGGTATTCAGAGTCGTTGCTTCTGAGTTTCCTCTAGAGCGTCTGCTGACGCGAAATTTGATCTCACTCTCTCTCTTTTGATCTGGTCTCGTCTTGTATTCAGAGGTTTTGTACGTTTTCTCAGCTGATATTGATCTTACTAAGCTAAGTAATAGATTAATGTCAATAATCTCCAAATTCATGCTTCAATAGTCCATCATTTACTGTCAGTTCTCCAATCCTTTTCTTCAGTTATCAATCTAAATTCAAGAAAATACGTAAATAAACTGTCAAACGGTACACCACAGATCAAGAATATATTTGAATACCTCTTCACAGATCAAACTGTTGTCAAACCTACTACGCTGAGATCGCCCTAAGAACCTGATTTCGAGGCTCAAGTAAAGCCTCAGCTCAGACATGACCGATTCTCACGAGACTGTTGCTCAACTGTGAATACAAATTCTTTGCTGAGACTTTGTTTGCATTTTGACAGTTCTGAGACGGTCGGTCTAAGTCGGTCTAAGACTTTGTCTTACGACTAGCGACGTCTTAGCCTAAGAGAGCAGGCATTGGCGATACAGTGAATGAATAAAATGAAATAATCAACATATTTGATGTTACGTCCAAAATGTCCAAATTTCTTATCATGGATGAACATTTCAATGATCACAGTTGTTTTGTGGGTCTAATATAAATAAGCTATAACTACTTGACAATAGTGGAAGAATTTATATCTTTTTTTTTAGAAAGTTTCCTACCGCAACGGTACCATTGCCAAAAACAAATCCTGAACTTTTACCCTGACTCAGTACAAAGATATTTACGCGGGACAGTGTTTTATGTACCTAATCTCCTTTATTTGCCAACATCATTGTCACCTCGTACAGATAGGGCAACCGACACAGAATATTTCCTCACCCACCCGTCCTATTTCAACAAACGCCCAGATTTTTTCTTAGTCAGAGATTTTTTTCTCATATAAAGCTTAGATAAAAGCTACACACATTTCAACGAACAGGGTATAACGGTACTCGAGAAGCAATCTTGTAAGTCGAAGTGTACCACTCACACACGATTCTGTGGTGTAAGTACAAAAAGTATTTGCTTCGTTAAGCTTTTCTCAGGTCGATACTTTTACCATCGATAGTCTAAGGAAAGCATGTAAAATGATCAATGTACAAATATAACGATGGTATGCAACAACAATCGTCGGATTATCCAAATTATCGATATATTGTTGTTACAGTCGAAATCGATATTATTTTTACGGATCATCATGTAGACACGGGCGTCTAAATTTCATACTTACAGTGCCAGTAATTTTTTTATGCAAATTGTTTATCACGAAGCGTGTAATTTAATAAGGTTGCTTATTTATTTTTTTATTGTAAGTGCCATTGAAATAATATACTATCAATATACCAAACCGATTTTTTTTAGATTATACAATAATTTTCGTGCCCAAACGGTAAAGGGGGAACCGTATTACTGAGGTCTTTTATACTTTTAATAAAAAAATTCGCTTGATCGCTCGTGTCTCGGACCAAACCACTTTCTTTTGTCCCTCTGCCAAAATTGGTATTCGTTGAAAACGTTTCGCGTTAGCCCGACGAGTGTTTGGCGGCCGATCGTGTTCAGGAATTTTCACACTTAATTGATTACTGGGAGCTTTTCTCACTCAGAAATCTCTCTTTGAACTGAAAGCAGGAGGGTGTTAGGAAAATATTGCCACTTATCTATTTCCCGTGCGTGATCGTCTGGGACTGATAATATTGATACCACGACCGACGATGAAATAATGATAATGCGTCTTACTGGAAAGATGGACGACGAACTTGCCATTTAAAAACCAAATTTTCAAGCCAGACGAGTCCTAGAGGATAATGTGGAGCCAAAAGTTATGCTCGCCTCACTAGGGATTACAGCGAGTTAGAGTTGAGTTTATGCAAGTCAGTACGAGTACAAGCTATACAGGGACTTCTTAAAGCTTATCTACTCTCCATGGCTGCGGATGGTAAATTCAGCATCTATTGTAGTGTCCTAACAGAGGACTATTGTCTAACATTGCCCAGACTAATGGAAGATAACAGGTGTAAAGTTACGATCGAGTTTGACACTTCGGAAATCAACTTAAGACTGTCCTGAGGTGCTAACGGCTAGACGGAGTCGAAACATAAACTGAATTCCTTACTTGCCAGCAAACATCTCCCAAGGGTAATTTGCTAAGTTTGGCTGGCAACTACTGCACCAATTGTGCTGCTGACCAGACCCCCTACCACGGAGCCTCTTGACATTTAAAATAAACGATTCTGTGCACTTTACTACATAGTAGTTGTTAGAACACTTAACAAATTAATCTGTGTAGTGCCAAGAACTCTTTTTGATAATTCGCATCACCTCAAGTAACATGTAATTTGAAATTGGAATTAACTAAAAAGAAGAAGCCAAGGTAAGGCCCCCGCCCAGCCCAACAGCAACGTCCAGCGAGCTTGCTAATTGGGCAGAGCGTGTACTTTAGATGTTCCGACGGTTTGCTCATCCTCAATCTACGACTGGCTGGTTACAGTTCTCGAATATTCTCGAATTTCCCGAAGTTTCCGTGAATAATTGACGACAGAGACTTGTGCGCCGCGTCTGCGCGATTGGTTTTTGTTCGGCGTCATCTTGCATCGTCAGTGAGTGTGTTGTCGCTAAATTTATGGATGAACTTGGATACGGTACTGAATCTTAATATTTTCTATAGCACAGCTAGCAGCTAGCTACAGTTCCTGACAGTAAATTTCACTATTTGCATGTATTTACATAAACTCATGTAGGTACATTACCCTAGTGAGGTGGGTGTTTTGAAGTGGCGAGAATCCTACACCACCACCTGGTACTATTTACCTGCTTGAATATTATATTAAATTAATAAAAAAATATTGTCATAAAAACTAATTTATGACACAATTTTTTCAATTCTAGGTTTTGTGATTCAAGGTTTGATGGCGAAGACCCACTAGGATCTTCGCCATCAAACCTTTCAAAGAAATGTTAATTGTCGCGTACATATAAGTAAGACTTTGACAAACGTCGAAGGTCTAGAACATGACGTGTTTTGTCTAAGTGACGTTACGCATGTTACTTACTTACGTATTACTTACGGTCATTAACTTTGTAGTTAGGTACTTAGCACACACACTTAGCACTGCTGATAATGAAACTATAAAATGTTAATTTTATAGTTTAATTATCTTAGTACGACGTTGAATCTGTCCGTACCATGCCGTGTAATATGTATTATTTGCATGCATTTCTTTTTAAAACGTCATCTCACCTAGCCTGTTCATGTAGAAACAAACGTTCCCTGAAATAATATTATCAAAAGCAATTCGGCCGTCTAATATGTGTTATCTACCATCGACATGCAAGATTACACTAAGTCGTTGAAAGATCCCAAATCGTACTTTAACCACTTTCGCGCGCAATCCCAACTTTCCAGATTATCTTGTTCTAATCTACTCTAAAAATTGCTCAATATTTCGACTCTAAAATCACCAGAATAAAGTCGAGAGTCCAATTGCGAAGTCACGCGAATGATATGATGTTATAAAATGTAAACAGCAATCTATCCCACATGAGTCGAGGGATGTTCAGTAAGTTCGCAACTTCCTGTTGGCGGGAACGCCGACCAAAACAAATATGGCCGACTGTCATGGCGGATTAGGCCGCGTTCACTGTGAGGGATTAAGGTGTGATGAGATTGTCATTGAAAATGGCGAATAGGCGTTGGCTAATCGTTGATTGGATTACAAAAGTAACACTTTAAAAACACTTGATACAGGCTAATTTTACCTTATTCATTTGATATAAGTAAAATACAAAACATTGTGTGTGTATGAATAAGATGGTGCTGTACGTTTTGCGTAACAAACTTACAAACTAGTTCTAAGGATATGACTTCATACTTAACGGTGAACATAATATATCTACAAGTAAAATGCAATGCTGCTGTTAAAATTTGTACTCCAAAAGAGAGCTGTCAGGGCAATAAACCGCGTACCAGAGACTCCCTTCGAGATACATTTGAAGTATAGATATGTTGACACTTCCGTCGCAGTATGTTTTTGTAAATATTATGTGTATCCGAAAAAATATTCACTCTAACAGTACGATGATGTACTGAAACTGAAACTGCCGAAGGAAATAACTGAGTTGTCTGACGGAAATTTAATTAATTGTAAATAAACAGTTAATAAATAAGGCGTACTACAGTGTTGTTTATTATCTAAATTATGATAAAAATGTCAGCTCTTATATTTAAGCCTAAAATGAAAATGTTTACATTCCACATTTACAAAAACCACAAGGGCACATTTTTACGTTATTTAGTGTTATCATTTAGTGCTCTTAGCTTGTGAGGGATGCTTCCGGTCATCATTTGTTAAGTTAGTATTCATTTAATATTAATGTTAAGTACTTAGATGTAAGCTCTGACAATTTGAAAAGATGCCATTTTTTTCCCGGTTCTTTTGGCCAGAAAAAAAAATAATTCGTACCGGGGACATTACTCATTACTTTTGTTTTTATAATCATACATTACTCTTGGAGCTTTCTGTTATACTACTGTATATCTGTATATAATAGTACTTATAACAATGAAATTAACACATTTCGTGCGTACTACTCCGGAGAACTCCAGAGGCGTGGAGTAGAATTGTGGTCGTCCTGTTCTTCAATAAGGGAGATAAGACCCTGTTGAAAAACTATCGACCCATTTCTCTTCTAAGCCACGTCTACAAGCTGTTATCAAGAGTGATCACAAACCGTCTTGCGCGAAGACTCGACGAATTTCAACCACCGAAGCAGGCTGGATTTCCGAACTGTTATGGCACCATAGACCACATCCACACAGTGCGGCAGATCATAGAGAAAACTGGGAAATATAATCTGCCCGTGTGTCTAGCATTCGACTCGGATGAGATCTGGTCCGTTCTGGAGTCTCTGCAGCGTTGCCAAGTTGACTGGCGATACATCCAAGTGATCAGATGCCTCTACGAGGCTGCCACCATGTACCACCAAGTACAAAATCAGCAAACAAGTCCCATATGTGCAACTAGGAGTGAGACAAAGGGATGATTTCCCCGAAATTGTCGAGGGAGTCCTGCACCAGCGTCCTGATGATATGCGCAAGATGGCTGGCAGAAGTTGGATGCGAAAAGCCGAAAACAGATCAAAGTGGCGTGCAATTTGAGAGGCCTATTTCCAGCAGTGAACAAATTGGGGCAGATGTTGATGATGATGATGAATTATACGAATTTAAAATGATTCGTGGTTAAGAGATGACAAGGTCTGTTATATATAAAAATGCATTAATTTCCGAGCGAATCACAATGAACATAGCTTAACACCCCCCATTGGCTAATTAAAGAGCTGGTGGTGCGTCGTGCGCCCAAGTTGTCGGTCGAAGTTGGCCGACAATGGCCCCTCGTCTCGCCCACATTCGAGATAACAGCTGGATTGACGAGTCTTGTTGTACTAGTTGTCAGTAATATGGCGCTGATGGCGGGTTGAGTTTCGGCCTTCTAATTGTTGAGATACTGATTTAACCCTTTGGGGATGCACCCTTGCTGTCGACGTACTAACAATAAAACCTCTGCTTTGTTAATTTGCGTGACCACGAAAGTGTTTAGAACTCAGGCTTAGGCTGATACGATAAGCTCTAAAGTAATTTTGAGTTTAAGCTCGTTTATTTGTATTAAATGTTTTTAGTTAAGTGTAAAGATAACTTTGATTTTGAATATTGTTTTGTTCCTGTGGCGAAATAAAATGTTATGTTCTGTTCGTAGCCATTGATATCAATTGTCTTAATTCATTCATGCGAAGTAGGAGTTCCTTCATTGGACTATGTTTTTAATATAGCGACAACGGTACTCCGCAACAAAACTTTTACTAGTTGTATTAATAGTAAAATTATTCCTCGCGCGTTCAACTAACCCCAGGATACCCCAACCATCAATATGTCTATTGATGGGGGTATTTTGGGTGCGGCTGTTAAACGGACGGACAGAAAGTACCCATGTGGTGACGGCGAATAGTATACCCTTGCCGCGCCACTCTCCAGAGGACGGGCAGCAGCATTCTCTCGTGAGTTAAACCACTACACCACTGCGATCGACAACCCGCTTGTCAAGCGTGGCGATTATTGGCATTTCCCCCCCCCCAAATTATAATGGAAATCATTGGGGGAGGCGCTCGTCTAGCAGTGGTCGTCAGGTGGATGATGATGATAGTGATGACACGGTTGTATCTTTATGATTAAAGAACTCATTACTTGTGCATTATGTCGGAGGCCCGCCTCTGAGATAACGTGATCGTCTTCCTCCCTAATCCTACCAACACCGTTGACCGAGTGATAGCTTACTAGCACGTGCAAATAGTCTGTTAAATTAGAATTTGTTTCATTTATGAGCAGTTACGAAGACGAACGAAAGCCTCGATAGGAACGGTAAAATGACCTGCCATAGTTTATAACAAAAAAACATTTTGAAAAGGTCGAAAACGATCCAATTATTGGGCCCGTTGCGGCTTGCTAGAGAGAGACTAGTCTCTATCTTTTGATACGTTTAACTTATTATTTCCACATACTACGTACTTGATAGTCGAATACTTAAAAAATACTACGGGTGATCCAAGAGCGTTCCATAGTGTTACAGAAAAAATGGATAACTCCCAATTACTTAACCCACTTCTAATAAAACGGACATATTCAACCCATTTTAGAGTTAAAACCGATTAATTTAATCCCCTAACCGATTCGATTCAACCCGTCTTGTGCAAACACGAACATTCCAACTGACATCTCGACGTAAACTCTTCATGAGTTCTGGACTTATCTGCTGACGTGGACTAGGATGTACGGAGCTCAACATTCATCTGCAATCCGAAGACAATAAATGCACAGACAGACACGGGTCTGCAGTTTGCATATTAATAGTTTAATCTGGATCCAGTACGTGATCTGTCAGCGGTTGTATGTGGTTGGAAATTGGTTAGCATAATAACCACATCGTGGTATGATTAGATCATTGTTTTAGATCTGAGATGTTCTAACTGTCTCATCAATATCTATACCATCTTGCGAGTTTGGAATTGGTCATTTAAGCCAACTATTGCTCCTGAACTATCCCTAGCAACTTCCTTGTCCGTTGAGTCATATATGACTCACAGGAATACTTTGGAAGTTCATGAGTGAGAGACAGGTGACTCATTTCTATATACTGTTTCAGGCAAATTTTCCTATTTGAACGTGACGATATGTTTTTAATCTAATCTGGACGTATGAAAAAAAAATCTTTTACGTTACATGTATACAGGTAAAGTTATAAAGCTTAAAATTAAAAATGTGGCCACGGGTCTACGTAGTAGTTGTATGGGGACAAGGAAGTTGCTGGAGGTAATAGATCAAAATAGACCCAACACCTTTATTAAGTTCTGTATTGTGAATGTACCTAATGTTTAGATATCAACATATTGATAAGCATAAAGCATATGAAAATATACAGGATGTTGAATTTGAATTAGTAACAATTCAAGTATATAACCCATGGGGATAATTAGGTAATATATAGACTTGCTGGTATATATTTATACTGATTGTTACATTAAGAACGGCCAGTTTGGAAAAGCCTAAAACTACAAAAAACTATGCAGCTTTATTTTATTAAAATCGATGACATAGGTCCTAAGAACATATCTTCGTATGTCTTATAGTTTCAGACTTTCCTATGTTGACCGTTCTTAATATTAGGTACACACTGTAGAAAGAATAACACACGATGCTTTCTATCGGTTGAAGAAGCCAAGACTACGTATATGTTGGCGTCAATACCCTAGAAGAGTTCAATAACAAAACAAAACAGGGACGGAAAATCTTGTCGGAGTCATATAGACGTGCTCCTTGGAAAGTGGCAAGACTAATTGTACTCTTTATTCCATGATAAGTAATTGTGTTATGGAAATCTGACAATGAAATTTTCCTACATATTACTAACGTGGTCTCATTTTCCATACCCACGTTCTTTTTGTATATATTTGAATTTGACATAAGTTGTCACTGTTTTGTTATATTTTTCTTGGTGTTTGGTTTTTAGTTTTATCTTTCTATTTTTATTCCTTTTACTTTAATGTCTCAATATATCTTTTCGATACCAACGTCTCCTCTTTAATTTCGGCGGTCGACCTGTGACCCTAACAGGTGGTTTGAGACGAAAATATACACACACACGCATAAAATCACTTTCATAATCCTCAAAAGGGTCTGAACAGAACCTTATGATCATAGGGACTCTTCGGCCGCATTTAGCATACTAACAAAATACCAGGTTTATCTGGGATGTAAATAGAATGCATGAGCCCACGTCGTATCTACTTTCACGGGTAAAATGTGACAAAAAATTTGAAAGCGCGTGGTATCAGTTGGCTTAAAAGTAATAATTTTCAAATATGGCACCGTGTAAGAAACTATCTCTTTGGCCGGGAGCCAAGTTTACCGAATGTGCAATGAGGTGTGCTTGGTACAGTGAGCTACTTAAGCGATCTGCGTGGAAGTTCAACGTATATACATCCTATTCGATGCCACAACTTTGCCATTGGAAGTCTACCACTAAGCCGATGATGCTTTTTGACGGAAAACATTTTTTGTTCTTTATTTATTTAAGCTTACATAACGGGCTTCTAGCTAATTATTATTATTATCAAACTTTAAAAA
>SJJU01072530.1:0-31445 GCA_012932125.1 Conopomorpha cramerella
TCGCCCCCCTTCATGGAAATCATTGGGGGAGGCCTACGTTTAGCAGTGTACGTCGTATGGCTTATGATAATGAAGTGATAGTGATGCCCACTGTTATCAAATAGATACATTACCAAAGCTGCTTGTTTACTTATATCGAGCAATAACGAATCGTTCATTACCTGAAACAATGAAACATATTCATAAATATAAGCAGAAACATTATAACTTGTATTCAACGGCATAATTTTGCACTGGAATAAATGTCGTCATTTCTTTTTTGGAGCGCTTTACTACGGGGGCAGGATGTAAAACGAATGCGAAAGAAAGGAAATAAATTAAGTTAAATCTAACATACAGATAGAGACAATCGATAGATACATGAACATTTCTTTTAAAAAAAGCAGTAACAATAAGTTACTCTCATTCTTCAAGCAAGTGCGTACGCCAAAAAAAGTCAGTAACTGCTTCTCCTGAATAATTTCATTACATAGAAACTAGCTGACCTGGCAAACGTTGTTTTGCCAGTAGACATTATTAACAGCGCGTTCACGGTATTATAAGCTTGTATTAGGTATACATATAAACCTACCTCGAGAATCACTCTCTCGTTGAGGAATTTAAAAAATCGAATCATACATAGGGACAGATAGTGGGAAGCGGCTTTGTTTTATACTACGTATTGATGCCTCATTCGAAAGATGAACAATCAACTTTTAAAAGTAGTAAATATAACACATAAAAAGTAAGGTTACCTGGAAGAAATGTCCATGAGCGATAAGGTCGCCTTTTGTAATTGTATTTTTTTACACTTGTAATGTACAATGTGCAATAAAGACTATATTCATTCGTTCATACAAAAACTGTTACAGTATCTTTACAAATAAAGTAACTAATAATTAGTTAAATATTAACCTAAATCACTCCGAAACGCACTTTATTACTAAAAACAGAACATACAAAATACACTCCCATATATTTATTAATAGAACAATTTGTTTTGTAGGGGAGGAGCTATTTTAGTGGCCGTAAAAATATAAAAAGCTCGGTAAAGCTTTCCGAGAGCTTTTTAGATTAAAACTTAAGTCTTTATGAGCTCGGTGGAGAATTTCATGTGTAAAACGGCTAGTAAAGTTCACAAGAGAGTAACCGTGTTATACATGAAGCTTGAACATGCTACTAAAGGTCTCAAGATCTGGGGCCTAACTCTAACTACACTCTGGTAGTTGCACCCTTTGTTCGGTATAGGACAGATTCTGGATTGGACAGATTCGTGAACTCGGCAAGCGAATCCGCCTATCAACTGTATACTTGATAAGTCACCGCAATCACCTTGATTATGCAGCATTGCAAATTGGACTTTATTCCTATTCTATTTCTATTTATTTAATAATGTCAAGAACTGGATAAGCCTTTCTTCACAATCTATTTGTTGTTTTTATTTAAAAATCCTGCTCATTGATTTACCTTATTTGCCCTATCGGATGACATAACTTAATGACTGTTCTTGTCCTTATATCTATTAAGAATATCATAATTTTACGTATGTTTTCTTATAAACAACTAGTGAACGACCGATGTCAGACAAACTATAGTACCCTCTATACTGCAGTAAGTCCCACAGGGACGGGATAAAAAGCATCCTATGGTTATTCTCCTGGTTTTAAGCTACGTCCCCACCAATTTTCTGCCTAATCGGTTGAATCGTTCTTGAGTTATAAGTGTTGTAACAAAACCGTCTTTGTTTTATATATATATAGATTTATAAAATTTCCATGTCACAATGTTAGTTACCATACTCCTCCGAAACGGCTTCACCGATTTTTACCAAATTTTATATGCGCAATCAGTAGGTCTGAGAATCGGCTATTTTTATGCGTCTACCAGTTGTATTTCTCCCAATACACGGGGTACAAAGGCAACTTCTTATGGCAAAACAAATGTTTGCGGGGACAGTTAGTATTATATAAAAGGAAAAGCTGACAGATTGACTGACACATCAACGCACAGCCCAAACGGCTAAACGTAGGCACTTGAAAAAAGTTCAAAAGAGAAGATACATATAGGTAAATCGTAGAGAAATACTGTAATATCTAATGTGCGTACATATCTATTTCAAATTCTAAGACTACTAACTAGCCATTATAAACTTAGCGCGAAATTGGAATCATCTATGATTCCCTGAACTCAGCAGAGGATACACAATTCTGTGAAATCCTCAGAACTGAAGAGAGCTTTTACGCTGTATCGATACCAGGAATACCCCGCTACCTACCGTCTTACAAGACAAGCTCCTGTTTGTTTCTCATTTGAATTCCTGGATAAGTACCAAACAGGTTGTTTTCAGAAATCGTTCCACTCTCAAATAGGTATGTTTTCCTGTTTTATTTATACTTTAATTAAACGACAAATACGTATACATTTTACATTTATACGAATAGAATACACGTGTTACTACCCCAGCACAACTTTACCCGTCTTGTGGGTCGTGAGAGGCGACCGAGGGATCTCTCCAGAGGTCGGGCAGCAGAGCTCTCTGTGAGTTAAACCTCAACACTACTGCGATCGCCAACCCGCCTGTTAAGCGTGACGATTATTGGCATATCCCCCCAAATGATCACGGAAATCATTGAGGGAGGCCCTCGTTCAGTAGTGGACGTCATGTGGCTTATGATGATGATGATGAAATACATTTTACTGTAAACCGATTATAGCAAAAGTTCTGCATCGCAATCGCTTTCAAAACCTACAAAAACGAACGCCGTGACAGCCGTAATCGGTGCACACTCCCCCGGAAAGACTTTGTAAGGTAAGTGAGTAAAAGAACAGCGCGCTCTACCCCGCCACCGACGACGACGTCGACGCCTCAGAGACTGTTCCACGAAACGCCAGTGTAATTTGACCTGTTTCATGTAATAATTGAAGAGTCGAGCGGCGCATACAAATGCCGGCAGTGAGTTGTTAGCGTCCCGTGAGACGTGAGACGCCAGTATTAGCACTTCAGTTCAGACTGTATTCATTAGTACGGGAGCGACGGCGGCGGCGGCGGCTCCCAGGCTCGCAGACGAAGATTATGCCAGGTGTACTGTCACGGACAAACTCAGCAGACATTATTGTTGAAATGTCCCGTAAGAGCTGACAGGTTCATAAGTAGTGAAGCTCATTTTAGCAGTCGACATCTTTGGGGGGGACGTTGAAAGGGTTGCATTTTCAACACAATTTATGCAATTCGGAAATAATTAGCTCCTTCGTCGGAATTGAATTATGGGAATACGGCGGCGGGCGGCGGCGCTACAACATTGTAAATAGCAGATCTGATACTTAGTCGCGTAGTTCAAGTAAGTACATTATTACCACTTACTGTGCACATATTATATTTTTAATTTAACTATTTTAACAGTCTCTGTGATCGCGTTCAACTACATACGTATATGAATTTCGGTTAAACATTTATCGTAATACAAAATGTTAACACAGATATACCATACAAGAGACAAAACAATATAAAAGTAAAATATCCCTTCATTCATTTGCCGCCACCACCGCAACAGTCAATGTCGACTGACGCATGCGTCAATATTGCACTTGCTTACTTACAGATGATTTCCCTATTACTTCCATGTCATTACGCACTGATTGCGAGGCGTTATTAGTAGGTACAGTGACGCTCGGCATTGTAATGTTGAGTTGCGTGAGTGGAATGGAAAGCACCTAATTTTACCGTTTAAGAGGAAATTTACTAACGAAATGTTGACGCTTCGTTTGAACCGCTCATTAATTATTAAAGCTCCTTAATTGCTTTTACTTCCCGAATCTACTTTTAAACGAGCCGTTTTTAAAGCTAGTGCAGACGCGGTCGTTTTTTTCACCACACGTTAATATCGATAAAACATTAAGTTATAATAAATACAACACACACCCCCATCACTAGCCGGCTAGAGTCAAGTAAGTATATGAAATTGCACCCTACAATCTCATCCACTTCACCTATCCGTGTATCAACCGTTCGGTACAACGTTTTGCACTGAGATCGGCCAGCCAAATCTAATCTCTATTTGCCAACAAAACCTTTGACGTTGAGGTCGGCTTAGCTGGCAGCGGGAATGGTGGCGGGGGGGAAATTGTTGGCCCCTTACCTAGAGAGATGGTGGGGGGGCGGGGTTTGGGGAGTGAGGGCTTTGGTGTGTGTTTGTCGGATACCGGAACGCATTGTCACGGGTAAATATTTCCTCCGCGCGAGATGGCGGGTGCAATATGAAAGTTAAAGCTTGTTGCGTCCCAGTCGGCGTGATGTATGACTGGGGCTGTTCAGTTACAATTTTGCTGTGCTCTGTCGGCGAGAGCGGCTACAATGTGACAGGCAGGAAGATTTATACTGAGTGTCATTACTTATTGAGACTTTGCATGGGTGATTCGTCTTCGGTAACAGGACGGGGCCAATCATGTAGGACAACTTATACACAAATGACATAGTTACTGGAGACACAATAATTAAAATTGTGGAGAAGTAGAATTTGCATGGAAATTGTCATACTGTTTTATAAATATGAAAGATATTATTGTGTGTGTAAAAGTATGTTCTACCCTATTACTTTCAAATTTAAGTCATCAAATCACTATTATGGTCCAAAATTGCAGTTTTCTTACGGTTCCGTGCTTTGTCAAAGGTTATACCGGAAAATATACCGATAACATTCCATATACTTGCAATAACATCCCATATAGCTAACCAAATACTTAATTTCGGTCACAAAATTGCACACTGGGAAAATAAAATAACCAAGAAATACGATATCTGCCGCGAGACACACTCATCGACATCGATATTGTCGTGTCCCATCTCTAGTGTCGGTGTTAATAATTGAGCGCTGTTTGCGGGGCGTCTGCCGGCGGATGTTCGCGGCTCACTCACTTGTTTGCTTTGTCTGTCGCCCTGGTACTCGCTAACTGCGCTGGCTTTTGTTGCAGAGTGTATTTTTTTTTTTTGTTCATTCATCTACTGTTAAAGGGTGGGCAAGAAGTGTAATTAAATTTCTCGTTATGAAATAAGAATTTTAATAAAAACAGTGAGATATTTTGTTCTAATAAAACAATTTCATCATAACAAAACCTGATAATTTCAAACTTTATCGCGTTAGTTTAGAGTAACCTTTTCAATAAATAGAAACGAAAATATACCTCGATAATTCCCATTCCTAGATAAGAAAAACGGTAGATTCCGTCAGTTTTAGACTTTTCTCATTCAAAACATAGTGCGTATAGTCACCACACATCATCCAGATGCGAAACACCCAACTATTCCACGAGACGTAAACACGAAGACATTCGGCCAAAAAAAATAAATACGCTTATTCAATCCCGACAAGTTATTACACGGTAATAAATAAAAGGGAAAAGTTGCACGTCTGTCAAAGTGAGACGATCAACTTCCCAGTCCCCGTTAGTCCGCCCACTAGAGGGCGCGCTTGTCGGTGGGGTGGAAGGGAGGTGTAGTAGTTATAGGTACATTATTTTTTTTTTTGTTCTCATATCACATCGGCGACGATCAGCGAAATAAGGGACGTCCGGGAACGTTTTACACCGACGATCCGGATAAGTGTACTGTGACTATAATTCGAGTGGATTTCTTTTTATTGCTTTGTTTATGTGGAGTTTAAGACGTACATGCTGAATTCAATTTGCGACTAGAGAAATTATCGACGTAACAAGTTAAAATTCTCAATATGTAAAAAGGGGAGAGGCCTATGTCCAGCAGTGGACAAGTATAGGCTGATGATGATGATGAAAAAGGTGATAAGAATTGTAATGTACAAAACTACAATGTTGTTACGTAAGAAATATTTCAACCTGCCCTATTTACATCACAGACCCACACGGAATTAGACAGTATCTTTATAATAACAATAATTACTTTAAGCCAAATGCAAGAATTTACCTACATCAGCATCAGATTTGATCCTATGTTACACCTAATACACATAACTATAGTTTATATTATGTGTAGCGAACACAGAGTTGTAAAGTGGCATCACTACCCCCCCCACGCCCCCGCCGCTGCCCCCGCCGGTCGATCTCCGTCATATCGCGTTGTGTATCGCAATAAAACTGTGTATTGATATCTCCGTTCGAGTATTGACATTCGACTGACTCCCTATTCCCGTGAATCGAATGTTGACCACATTGAAAATGCTTTATTTTACGACTAAGCGCTATTGCATGTTATGTTGCGCGAACTGGTGGCAATTCGAGGCGCATTTTTTTTTTCACTATGACAAAGATGTGGCTGAGGATGATGATGATGATGGTGCTGAAGATCTTAGATAGACTTCTATTAAAATCTGTACCAGTTCTTGTGCTATATGCGGACAGACACCAAATGCTATAGTTCGCAACGCAATCACAAATTCCAATCAATCACTTCCAAATAATTAATAAGAAATATGTAGTTTATAATTTTTGTAATATGTAGTTTGGGCAATTATTGTAATATGTAGTTTGGGCATATGGAGAGAATGGATGAAAGTCGATTAACGAAAGAGATTTATATGGGTGATGTAATGGGCCGGGTGAGTAGAGGTCGCCCCAGAAGGACATACATTGACCAGATTGGTGATGTCCTGGCGGAAGATGACGTGAAAAGTACTCGAAACCGGAGGTCATGAATGAAAAGATGTATGAATGTAGACGAAGCGAAAGGCATACCCCTTTCAGGACCGTGACAAATGGAGATCTGTAATCTCTGCCTACCCCTCTGGGAGACAGGCGTGAAGTGTATGTATGTAGTTTGAAGGGCCAATTCGGTTGTCTGCATATTAGTGCACCTTACACATGTGCATGTCTTCTTCTATAGACAAAAGTAATGTTTTGTTATTTCCATGTTACAAAGTCTGCAACTACGAGAGGATGTCGCAGACTATGTCCTCTGGTTTCTCGATAAAAGATCCACACATACTGAAGTGGAGCACAGTCTTCGTGTTGACGACTTAGTATCACCTTAAATTCATCCTTTTAAGTTGTGAACTTTTAAATTGCTAATTAATGAAACTTTGCTAGACGTGAATACGCTTGCCTCGCAATATAAAATGTTTTGTATCAGAAACATGGCATGGAACGGTGGGCGAAGGTAGTTCATTACTCGGTGAGAGGTGAGGCGCGGGAGGAGGGGGGCGGGCAGAGACGCAGAGGGGGTACAGGTGTGTGTGACCGCCCCCTCCCTGTAACGAGTTTGTAGCCACTGTTGACACAGCCATTTCATGAGCGCTCAGCTTTACTGATTTAGCGAGACATGGAGTAGAATTGCCGTCCATTATCCGCCTCGGCTGACGCTTTTTTTTTGTTCTTTCTCGGGGATTTGGTTCAAGATAATGTTTTTTTTATTTAGGTACAATATTTATTTTCGGATTATCGGTATCAGTTGTTTCATTTCATTGTTCTCATTTTATTTATACACGGCAAGATAATACCTTAATACTACTTCGAGTGCTACGTGCGACTGGTGACTGGTATTTAGGTGGTATGTCCCATACAAACCCGCAGTTGTCCTCATCAGTGGTGGAGAACCCACAACGGATGGCCCCACGATAAAAACTAACTATACCTACATATCACCAATACCCAATGAGGATGAGAAATTAAATTAATCAGTGTTCCAAGAGCCTTAAGAGCCGCGAACAATAGAGTAGAAAGCCCCTAGGTAGTGTTAATACCGTTAATACACTAAAACATAATACAAATATCGCAAATACTCGAATATCCTCAATACAAAACAGCCCTCTATCAAAATCCAACGAGCACTTACCGAAATTCATAACCATTAGCTTCATAAAGGCCGTAGCGGAGCGGCCGACAAATAGTAGACAGTAAAGCACCTACAGTTGGTACACAGTTAAGTATCGCGGGGAGCTGGTCCCGAGTCCCGGGGTACACAGGGGTTAACCGCGGGGCTGTGAGCTAATCGCACAAGGCCCGCCGTCGCTGCCGCCGCCCGTTCGCCGCCGCTGGCTGTCTAGTGGAGGTATCTCCACTGTGCGCGCGCATTACACTACGTTGACTATTATTTCGTGAAAAATTATGAGACATTTTTTTTTATATTTAAATGATATCTTATTAAAAGGTCTGTCAGAAACAGAATATGTAACATTTGAATACGTTGACTATGATTTTGTGAAAAACCTACCTACAATAATGATGATAATAATATGTATTATTCGAAATCCACACTGAATAACCGAACGATAACTAGAAGGAAATGCAAAGTAGTATGTAATGTATGGTAATGTACGTGCAATAAAGTATTAAATACTGAATAATATTTTAAGTATTCCACTGCCGAGACTTTACTAAGCTTGTCAATATTAATTTCTCCATAATCAAGTAACAAAACCATTATCTTTCAAGCAAGTAAACGTACTAAACTTTCAGCCATTTCAAAATTAAGCAAATCTCGTTATAACTGGAATTCAAATCACCGCGGAAGATCTATCAAGCAATTACCGGATTAATCTGAACGGCGGCGGCGGTGCGGGCGAAGGCTTTTCTTCTTCGTGTGTTTTTTCACTCTGTTTTATTTCATTTTAACCCCCGACTTCGGAGGTATCCGTCGGGGCATCATAAATCAGTGAAGACGTTACCGCGAGCGAGGGGTCGACAGGGGCTGTCACCTGACACCCGGGTCTCGCTCCGGGGGCACCGGGCCGATTAACTTATACTTTACTTGACTGGTCCACTCCATGGCGGCATGGGGGTTTTCGCGACACGGGAAAATGGGATTTGTACTGTGTGATATATGTATTTTCTTTTGACAATCACTACTGACTGACTGATTTTGACGGTCGTGTAAACTTCCGCAGTGTATAAGCGGCGATTGGGCACTGTTAGTTTTTGCGCGTACTGCAGATATATTATGGATATGGGAAAGAAATAGCTTTACAGTATTTTTAGTGGTTACATTTTTGTGTGAAAAATTTTAACTTTTCCCATTTCGGGACATTAACAACTGCTGATATGCGCTCACTAGGGTCACGTGCTGGCTTGAAATTTCATAACATAGCAATGTGTAAATTACACAGTCTATAAATATAATTATTGGGTAGTAGTATATTAGTAGTAAGTAAGATAGTAACATTCAATTTGCTTTTCAAGAGCAGTTCCTAAAAATATCCATAAAAACAGGAGTTTCCTCGCGGTTACACTGGAGTTTCCCCTGCTGTAATCATTTAGAAATCCCATTTAATCCGTCTAGAGACTGAGCTCGTAAATTGTAACTGCTTACTTATATGAAAGCTTTGTATGTAAAGCTGTTTAAACCCAATAGGATTTGCAATATTTCCGTATTTTGTAAATAATTAAAAAATATAAAGAATAAAAAAAAATTAAGGGTTAAAACACTCTGCAAAGGACAAGAATTAAATTAAATTGGACCTAACAAAAACTCCCTTCGTACACACATAAGCACACCCATTAAAACCTCCGCATAGTTATATTATTAGCAGGATTGATTGTCGCCTAAGTGTCAAGCGGTGACGTCACAGACATCTAACTAGGGGGCGCTGATGTCGGGGCTGGAATCACCGCCGCCGCCACTGCCGCCCTGGAGGGTAGATTAGCGCCACCCAGTGACAAAGCGTATCAACACACGCAATCACTATAAATTAGACGTGCCACTACGAACGATGCTCTTACAGTGGCATACACTTACTTATTGTATGTGATTTATGATGTGCTCTATGACTTCAGCTAAAATGTTTAAGATATACCTGCTGTGTAATTTAAAGAAAATAATACAATCTGTTACGAGTGAAGTGTACGCCTGTAATAGGAATATTGCTAGAGACCTATATGTATTCATCATCATCATCATCAGCCCATACTTGTCCACGTTCATCATTCGTCTATCATATATGTATTAAACTACAAATATTATAAATGTATTGAGTAATATTCTGTAGGTGTATGTACCGTAACATAAATAAATAAATAAAAAACTGAACACTTATGTATGAAATCTGGTAGAACTTTGTTTTTGTAAACACAGTGATCAAGCGTTTGACCACCATCCTGCCTGATGTTAAGCAGCAATGTGTCGTACTATGGAGCACACTTGTTCATTAGGTGCATATTTACCCCGCTGACTTGAAGACCTCCAAACTATAATAATGCAGGACTAGCACGCGCGTCAAGAAATACTCGACATAGAACAAATCCGCATTTCGATTGGCTGTTATGTCACGCTGCGTGCGACTCAGCTTCTTTCAATAAATCGCGGCGAGTTATATGTCTTGTTACTTCTTTCTTGGAGCGCTGTGCTGGCGCAGGAAATGGACTCTGATATTTTTGAAAGAAAGGTTACCAATTTGGTAACCCTTCTTTAAGACCTGACGTCTATACAGAGCCGGTAACCCTTAGCTGCATAGTGATGTAATACTACATCAGTATAATTTTCCTCGATTTTTTTTCTAGCCGTCCCATCTACAGATTTTTTATTCTAAATTATTGTCAAGGTACAACTAATACGTATGAACGCAATTTTGACTTTAGACCACTTTTAAATTTTTATTGTTTTTCCATGTTGCAGGCCATATAATTTCATGGATGCTTTTTTTATTAGTATTCAGACAAAAAAAAATCATGCAGTTAAGGGTTAATAAACCCAGTATCTCCGATCAGTAAATGAATCGCCGTACCAATAGTAAAAACGGATATCAGCCTGTAGGCAAACCCCGATGCGCTATTGTTAATTGTCTGCCAGCCCTGGGGGGCTGTGACGTAAACAGCGTC
The DNA here is from genome assembly GCA_012932125.1 of Conopomorpha cramerella. Lineage (NCBI taxonomy): Eukaryota > Metazoa > Arthropoda > Insecta > Lepidoptera > Gracillariidae > Conopomorpha > Conopomorpha cramerella. The sequence continues at coordinate 10,756 of SJJU01072530.1, forward strand.
CGCACCGGAAATTACCCGACACACAGTTTTATACAGATTATGCCGCTATGTGAATAAGAAAATGGAAATATACAACAGCGCTGTGGAAGATACCAAGCGAAGTAACATTTTTACAAGGAGTAATAATATTAACCATCGATCTGGGTATTTTTTTTGGGTTAAATATTTACCTAATGACGACCCTATAAGTTATGGAAATATGTCACTTATATCTACAAGACAAAAATAGTTTTGTTTCGTTTTCCAGTCATTAACGCAATCATGTAATGTGCATAAAATATAGCGTAAAGCAAGTAAAATTACCTTTTTTATTTTTATAATTTCACCTATGCTACCTAAGAAAGATCTTTCTTCTTCAAGTCAACCCCTGACGATTTGGAAAACGATAAGCGCCCCTGCGATGAGTCCCCTACCTTTATCAACATTCAAGAGAGCACAAGCGACAATTGACAATTACAGCAGCATTCCGACGTTCATTGCGTGATCTTCATTGTGTATACATAATCAATCTCCTTCTGACGCCGCAATGCATACCGAAACGCCATGCTATTGTCAAATTGTCTTTACGTAACAGGGGCCCGGTCGTTCGCTTCCTCAAAAATCTCACTCGTCGGTATCACGACTCCCGCGCCCTCTCGTAATTTATACTCCGACCGCCGCACAGCTAACACTCTGGGACCGTATTCGAGTAACACGATTATTCGTACGGGGTTGCCAGTATAAACAAATATTGGCGCGCCGCACGTGAATTGGCCGCGCAATCGGCCTATTGGGATCACGCCGCGCCCCAACGGCTCGGTCGGTGATTCCCGGGAATGGCCGGTGCGTGACCATTTTTCAAAAGAAGTCTTTGTATAATACGGAGTTGGAGAAATGAAGACGTTTATATTTCATGAGAATTCCACTCGGATTCTTCCTAAACGAGGGTGAACAAATTTTGCCGTTTTAAAGGAAGTATTTTTGGGCGCCTTTTCCGTGTTACCGTAAGATATTGTGTATCGGTATGATAGCCGATAATGATGTCGTTCAAACGCCCCTCTTTCATTCTGACCTTTTTATTTTTCCTGTCATTAATGACTTACTCTACAAGCAAAATCTGAAATGTAAATAACTACACTACTACAAAAGCAAATAGTGGTAGTGTTGAAAAATCGCTATAACATATATCGAAAGTATAATGAGGGTACCCAGATAGCATACCTGGCGGGAAGAAGGGCGACGCGGGCACCGCGAGACCCGGATGCAGCGGCGCACGATACTCCATCCCGGTGGCACAACACTTCACTACCTCATCGGCGCCGGATATCGACATTACGGTCACATCACTAGCCCGGCGGCGCCTCGGCGCGGCGGCGGCGCGAACACTCCATACCCGCAACTAGTAGGGCCCTCGCAAACTTTTTATTGCGGGCTTTGAAGATAAACCGTATTTAAGAGGTACTGTCGAGCTTCCTCTCGTGGAAACCTTTGTAATGTAATGACGTAATTCAAGTATGGAAATGCGAGCGGCGAATTGTTAAGTGCTGTTGTATTGTATATTCATGACGCGATGAAGATTAATATTTTGCGTAAATTATTTACATACGAGCGTAAAACAAAGTCCGATAAAGGAAATCTACAGTTATTTAGTATGAAAATTGTTTGCCCAACAGAAAAAGTTAAAAAACAAAGAAACTCAAAGCAGTTTACTAAAGTCGCTTCGGAGACCAGAATAAAACAACTCTTTGACCATACAAAGATATAGCTTTCCGGCAAGCGGCTTTCGCTGAAACGTTCTAAATGGCTTTATGCCTAGCAAACGACATGGGACAATACAACCTGCGCCGATAGGAATAAGGTCTGCAATAGCCCGTCGGTTGCATTTCCTTCGGCGAAGAGCTCAGTGTAGGTTGCAGCAGTGTGACGTTAACTCTGCTCAGGATTATTTTGGCTACAAAGCGATTGGCATATAGGACACCGGGATTTGTGGACGTCGATACACATAGGCGCAGGTACAGTCACGGGTCAGCGGCTTAGCCAACGTTTCCCATTAGGCAGTTATTTCATACACGGTTAGCGGCCGACTGTTTGCTTCCGGCTTCGATTCCAATAAACGTTTTAAGCTATCATATAGTCTGTGACAAGAACAGCATTGTTTGCTTCAATGGCATTTTAATATAGTATTGATCATCAGGATGTGAATCCTGGAACATAAATCCATTATGAAATGGTAATATGTCAAATACGTCAAAGAAATGACATATATAAGGTTCGAAAGGAGTAATTGACATTTTACTGTCAAATCTTTAAACCATTAAAAAGATGATTAGGGAAAAACATATCTTCCAGTAAAACTGTTTGGTTTTTTATCTGGCTGGATTCACACGGGGCGTTTCGAATATCATAGTGTTAACAAAGGGCAACTCTGAAAATTTCATATTCGGTTTACGATAGAGAATCTAGTCCAGTCATTAGAATCTAAATAAATATAATCTAGTCCAGTCATTAGAATCTAAATAAATATAATAAAAGGCCCTGTACCCTGAAGCCTAAAAGTAATAATGTTTACGCTACGTGACAGAGGCAGTATTATACAACTCGTCTAGTGCTATCCCTCTCACACAGCGATAACAGTATGAGTACAAGACCTCGTGATACTGGACCGGCATGGACAAGCTGCCGGCCGGTCGGTCGGTCGCACGCAGTCGTCGACGGCGGTGGCGGTGGCAAACATTGCCGCCACAACAATTTCCAAAGTACCCACAATGGCTTTTATTGATTCCATTAAAATGCACAACTGTGCGGTCGCCGCGGGGACAAGTTGCACAGTTGCGCGGAATTGGTTTTTGATTTTTTAATTCTAGCATATTTCGGGGCATTTGAATAGTTAATAATCAAATGAGTGAGTTTCATTATTAAGAATTGACATTTGATTGGAATAGGGTACCGTCGCCAATATTCCGATATTATCAACATTTTATATAGTACAATTATCTAGAAAAGTGATCTCATTTTATGGCATCAAATATACCAAGTTTTCAAATTTAGAGACTCGTGACAGACGTTACAGCTGTCTTACTAATGCTATAAAAACGCATATTTATTCGGTGTTTGGTTGAAATCTTCATGAGAAAAAATACTAAAAAAAAGTAGCTTCCCGCTGTCTGATCGTATCTTTAAATCTTTAAAAGTACATACATACATACACTTCACGCCTGTCTCCCAGAGGGGTAGGCAGAGACTACAGATCTCCATTTGTCACGGTCCTGACATACCCTTTTCGCTTCATCTACATTCATACATATTTTCATACAAGTATGAAATGAATTTTGATGCGGTTTTTTTTATAGATAGAGTTATCCCAGAGGGAGGTTTATTTATATTAAACATACATGTAGGGAAACAGTCAGTACATATTTGCATTGCACTCGTCCGAAAACGTAGCGGGTCGCAAATCAAACATACAACTATTACAATTTGACTTTAAAGTTCTCTCTTCTACACCAAAATAACTGCTATTTGACAAAATAACTGCTATTCTAAGCAGCACACATGAAATATTCAACTCGACTGTACGCCAGCATTTAGTTGACCAAACCGAAACGGCCCATATGTTTGGCAAACACCAGTATTTAATTTGTCAAAATACATGGCGGAGGCCACGCGTACACAGCAAATTGACCTTTATTGTGAGGGAACAGTTGGGCGTAATAAAATTTTCAGCGCTCTGTATGGTGTAAAACTGTTGTGTGCGATTCCTATCAGATTTTCAATATCCAACGTACTGTGGCCTTTTGTACAGATAGAAGATTCAGCGTATTTGGTTCAGTTGAGAATTTGTTGCAGACGGGAATAAATTTATTCACAAATACCGGCGCAGTTTATATGTTTGCATTTTGCAAACGGCCTGATTTACAATTGTACAGTCGGAGTCAGACCGACAACAACCAGACTATTCATTATTCTACACTAAAATTATAAATGCGAAAATAACTCTGTGTTTGTCTCTCTTTCACGTCAAAAGTACTGAACCGTTTTAAAGGAAATTTGTTATACAGACAGTACAGAGCCTAAGTATGAACACAGGCATACTTTTTATCCCAATCCTGTGGGATGCGTCACTAACTAGTAGGCGTTATATTTCGGATGAAATAATGAATCTAGCCGAATGAAATCGCAGTGCTGCCACTGGTCAAAATATGCCCAAACAGCTAAACGTAGGTACTTGAAATTTGACAGGGACTTAAGTACCGTAGCGGTGCTGAAACCTTTCTTATTACATGTAATTCCCAAAATTCACACGGGAACTGGATTTATGGGGCTTGCTGTTTGTAGTTCAGGTTTAAGTACGTTTCTAACCTGGTTTAGCCGCGCGGTTTAATAAAAAATAACTAAAAGCTTTCAGAGCTTCAGCCGTGTGGTGACGGCGAATAGAATACATGTCGTCACCACCCCGGCCCAACTCTGCCCAACTTTTCCCGTCGTGGGGGTCGTAAGAGGCAACCGAGGGAACTCTCCAGAGGACGAGCAGCAGCGCTCTCTGAGTTAAACCACAACACCACTGCGATCGCCAACCCGTCTCCCATGCGTGGCGATTACTGGCATTTCCCCCCAAATGATCATAGTAATCATTAGGGGAGGTCCCTCGTCCAGCAGTGGACGTCAAGTGGCTGATGACGATAATGATAAACTAAAAGCTTGCCTTTGTTTGAACTCGACACTGTTTCGACAAAGCTGTACACACATCAAGAGTGTCTAGGGATCAAGTACATTTTAGAAGATTGCAATCAAGAATATAATTTACAAAAACTGAATTCATTCATAATTTATTCAAAATGTGGTGATAAGTCATAAGGCCAGAAGATTTGATTTGCATAAATTAGATTTTATTTTAGAGCTAAAAATGTTCTTGATCCCCAGACACTTTTGATGTGTGTATGTGTCGTGGTCATGAGTCGAGCTTTTTTCTTTTCATTTTGCGTCAATATACCCGGTATAAAACTTAGATAATTTATATGTTGATAAGTTATTAAGTCGAATGTACAGATCGGGTAAATACGCCGCATTCATGAAACCGCATCGCGACGGTACCATGTTAATTTGTGTGCGATTCATTAACGGTTCGTTGAATTTCGCTTGAAAATTAAAAACGGCATTTTGCCTTTAATGTTAATTATCTACCGATGAATTTTCGATAAACTGTTTTTATTAAATGACGATACATATTAAATCATTCACATTAAATTTATTGACACATCAATCTTGTTACGTCAGGTTATTTATTTTTTTATGACAGAAAATAACGAAATCAAAATCGATACATTGGTTTAGTTATCAAATATACAGCATTCTCGTAACTAGGCTGTCCGGTAAACATTTGTTTTGCCATAGGATGTCGCTTTTGTACCCCGTGTATTGGAAGAAATACGCCTTTTAAAGCTACCTTGGACTTCCACGTGTGATTCAAGACTAAAATTAGCCAAATCGCTACAGCCGTTCTTGAGTTACTAACAAACATCAATTCATTTTTATATAATAAGAAGATTGATAGACTAGCTGTCCCGGCAAACACTTCTTTTGCCGTAGGAAGATTTGTACCTCGTGTATTGGAAGAAATACACATTTTAAACTTTCCCTGAACTTCCATAAATAATTTAAGACCTGCGCCAAAAAACAGTGGTCAATTTCCAATAATGTTACTCAAGCAAAAACATCAACCTTCGTAAGATTACTTAGCGCGTATTTGGCATACATTTGTCCAGCCTTTGAAGCCTTCACTAGCAGCGCACTAGGGCTTTTCCAATTTTACGAGTGCCACGGTCTGTGTCCTCGAAACATCTGGCAACAAAGGAGAGCCTTGCAAAAAACATTCTTCACAACTTTAACCCACAACCCGCCGCCACCGCCAAAACCACCCCGCCATTATTCCAAACAACGTTTGCCTACTACACAGCCCCGACAAGTTATCCGAGCTTAGAAAAAGATTACGCGAATAGCCCCCACCACTCCGCGTCGACGAGAAATCCAGACGGAAGTGATGTAGGTAAGCTATTCACGTAGGTAAATTACAATTATAATCAGTTCCTTCGCAGCACAAAGCTTAGATTTAATTAAGTTGCTAAGCGAGCGCTCGTTTTGCCGCCTTTCATTTCATCTATTCAACAAAGAGATTTTTTTTTTCTTATTTTAATGGTCAAAGTACAACAAAGATTTCCACAAATCGTTTTACCTATACAATCAATCACACACAAATCACTGCAAAATCCGTTTAATATTATCAATTTAAAAGTCCGCGCGAAAAAAACATCGATAAGTGCACGCGACTAGTCACTTCACTAGTGTGATGATACACTTTGTTGTCGAAGGGGACATGGAACACGTATCCGCGGCGGCGTGTGCCTGTCGCCGCTCCACGCGTTCTACTGCCGGCTGCGACCCGCACTAGACGCGCATGCGCCAAAAACAATAACAATACCCCACGGCCAATCTCAACTCAAACACCCGGGAGATACGGTCGGAAATCGCGCGACGGCGTTTTACTGTACAAACAGGTGTAGTAGTAACATAGAGGAAGCCGGTTGCAGTGTCATTTCCACTCTTTCCACATTGCTTCCCCTTTATAAAAATGAGATTTTCTCCGCTGCGGCAACACAATTACAGGACCCCGGCGCGATTATAAATAGATTGTCGATATCGACATGTGGCGGAACCTTGTTTTACGGATCACCGCGCGCCGTTTCGTTTCTATTCTCGTTACTACCATATTTAGTAAAAATGATAGGGTGGTTTTTTTTATAAAATAAAATTTGTTTTTAGTGTAAAGGTATGCGGGCGCGTTGGTTTACAAACTAAACAAAAAAACAACACAGTATGTAAACAATCAAGGGTTCTTAAACAGCTGTTAGAACAATATATAAAGGAAGGAAAACAAAACACGATAAGTGGGTATAAGAAACAGGGGGTGTAACAAATGACTCCTGGAACTGGAGAGGTCCAGTCGGGGCGGTCTAAGAGCCAACATAAATCTCGGCTAGGTGCATCCCAAGTCACAGGTCACGTCACTAAAGACGCTCTCGCTCCGGAACAAGTATCGATATCGACAGAGGCGGAGTGAGACGGGTCGATAGAGCGCAGCCTTTTCAATTTTGCAGCTTCACACGAAATGCAATTGATGGCGTGGGTATAAATTAAATCGTATTAAGCGACGAGCGGTAGGTGCGGCGAGTGCGTAGGTGCTAGTGGGGAATACATAATATATTTAACTATAAGTGAATATATTATTTATACCCTCAGTCGTATCACAGTGGTTAGTTGATGGTGACTGTGTCACATATTGTAAATTACGTTCGCGCATTAGACATTCTTCGCATGTCCTGTCTGGTGTCTTGCACGGCCGAGTTACGATTATTACATTTTCAATAACGTGTAACAACAGAACCGAGAGTACATAGACACATTTTCATAAATAAGGATATTAGGATAGCAATAATTGATACGGAAATTAGGTTTACAGTTTGACTGCTAATGGGATCCAATATTATTGCTGTTCAGAGGCTATGCAGGTGCCGACGGTGAAAGAAAAGATCGTGTTTAAACCCAATGCGGTGATCCTATCACGACTATGGCTCCACCGCCTATTTAGTTAAGTTTTCTCGTTTACTGAGACGCGGTCATTTGCTTTGCAAGTGACTCTACCTCCGCTTTGGGATTAAAGGCGGTACGATACAGTAGCACATATATTATGTCTCTCAGCTTTTATAACACCTTCCAGCTGTACAACATGTAACATGGCGGTAAGGTCTTAGGTAATGGAACTCTAGACTGAAAAAATGTCCTACACATATACATTTTTTTATTTACGTTGAGGCTTTTATTCACTGGGAGACAAGCGTATTTTATATCTTTATCTTTAAACGAGCAATTCTTGTATATATATATTTATATATAATTGGAAACGGCTGCACCGATTTTGATGAAATTTGGTATGTAGAGGGATTTGGGGGCGATAAATCGATCTAGCTAGGTTTAATTTTTAGAAAACATCTTTCCAACCGTGGTTTCGGGCATGAAAAATTGCTCAAATTGTTAATACGACTCTTACTGACATCTATTGCCGAGTAGTAATACTATGCTATACGTAGGATGGTGTGGGGACGTTTTGGTTTTGAAGTAACTAGAGATGGGGTTATGAAAAAATGGAAGGAAAATAATCGATTTTTTTACTTCGAGCGAAGCTCGGTCGTCCAGGTACTGTTTTTTTATAAACCATATAAGTTATATTTTGATTAGTCTCGTAGTAGAATTTGCCCCGCTTTACTATCTAAACACAGTAAATTGAATAGACACTATAGCAAAGATAGGCCATATATCAATTTTGAGTCCCCCATTGGAGAAATGTGGTTATTTAACATTGATCTGTCTAACCTTGGTTGAGATAACAAACCGGATTCACAAAGTGAACTCGAAACGATGTAATGTAAAATTAATTTACATTAAATACACGTCGAGTTCTCCCGCCGAACAGAATGCGCGATAACATTTCAATTAAATTTCAACTTTACAAAGGGTTTTCGGGTTTTCAATTCGCTTTATTTAAAACAACATTAGAGGCATTTTATAAACGAAGCAATTTGTAGGTAGGTACCTACCTAAATTTTAACCTCGCCGGTGAATTGGGATTTTGTGTCAATATTTTCTTGTAATACCGCTCCGTGGGAAAATCATAACATGGGTTTAATGTTTCTATTAGAAGAAAGATGATACATCGTTCTTTGTTTGTAAAATATAATAGCGCTTACAATTTGAAAGTAGTCTTGAGACTAAAACTGTTAAACTACTGGGGGTAAAACTGGCATAAATGTATGTTAATCGTTAGTTGCGTTTTAGACATGTTAAGAGTACAAAGTTAAAGTAATGTTTAGGGTAGGACAATTTATCTCCAACCTTGTCTACGTAGGTACCTACGTTACTCTACGCTTACAAGAATTTATTTAATTAACATTTTATTGCACCAAAAGTACAGTGGCTGGACTTAATACCAAAGTATTATCTACCAGTCAACCTCACAACATAACCAAAGTAAATGCAATAATAACTTGAGTACCTACCGTACATCAGAATGCACACAATAAGCAATATTGGGGTTATTACACTGGGACTGTAAATGTCAAAAGTCACGGTTTTCGTTTGTAAAATTGTGGAATAAATATTTTAAATAACTAAAAATTATTTTACAATATAAAGAAAGTATAAATTCTACTACAAACTTTTAAAACAAAGAAGGAAAACCATCGACAACACTCTGTCCCATCCCTACTGAACTTCGTCTAGAGCCAACTACGTCGCGCATGCGTCAACAACATTTACCTACTACCGCGAGCGATGCGCTATAGACCGCACCATTTTAACGTTCACCCGTTGTATATAGACTTTTCAAGCAATAGACAGCCCAAGCAAACAACTGAACTGTACTGTTGGAAATGTCATAAAGATATACTAAGTACGTTGTGCTGTGGTTGGTATAGGGATCGTTTTGTTACAACATGGACCCACGCGGCTTTTGTCGTAAGGGGTTACACGTCTGTTACCTAGCGAGTTTTTAATAATAAAAACAATCTATGGTTAATGGAAAAGCTCTTCGGGAAAAGCGAAACGGTACGTTGGTAATGGCGATGCATTTTTGCAGGGTTTTTTTTTGTTGTTTCCTGTTTTAATAAGAGCGAGAAAATATAAAAATGGTTAATTTCAGTGAAAAATAAACAATGACAATAAACCAATTACCAATCAGAATTAAATTTACGTAGCGTTTATTTATTTTACGTTTTACTTCTGTCATACTTAAAACAGCTAGCCCGGCAAACTTTGTTTTGCTATATACATTTTATTAACAGTGCTATTATATGTATGTGTTATGCATATAAACATTCCTCAAGAATTAATAGTACAGAAAACTCCATCAAAATCCATTGCGTAGTTTTGAAGGTCTAGGTAGGTATACATATATCCCATACAGCGGAAGGCGACTTTGTTTTATACCATGTAATGAAGACGACCGGCATGGAATAGTGGTCAGTCAGGGCATCCCGCCTCTAGGTCGACGGTTGTGTGTTACCATTCCAGTCACCGACATAATTCCACTAACAAAACTGACACTAACTGTATGTACTGTACTGTTCCTATTTAAGGTATATTCGGCACTAACAAATGATTAGTGAACAACTGTTTTGAATGTTGCTAAATTCATAAATTTTAACAACAAATGTAGACATCCTGGCGTAAACATCACATCTCCAAAGGTTCAGTTCTGCTCATAACACAAAGATTATGGTCGTGGGATTATGTGTAAATGTATGTGACACTGCGTAAGTCATGGTTCTTTCTTCCTGAATGGATTATGAATCTTCTGTACACCTTCCTAGGCGTTACGTGCGTGATGTTGAGTGTAATGTATGTATGTAAACACATGACCCCGCAAGCAGGCAGGCAAGGGGCGCCACCGTCGAGGTGCGGTAATTATGTTTGCTTCGATAAGTACCGCCTAGTGAGAGTAATGAGAGAAATATTAATTCTCATTAAAACTTGAGGTACGTAATATTAATATTTATGTACATGGTATGACAAAGAGAGAGAGAAAGATAATCCGTTTATTGTGGTTCATGCTAGTCTGGGACTGGGCTACATCTGGGACGTACATATCATTCTTCTCACATACGACCTAGGTAAAGGTAAGGTAGGTATATCCCGGGGTACGAAAGGGATTATTGCGACTGGCCACCTGAATGGCATAAAAGAAAAGAGTCATAAATAATTACAATGAGCAATATTTTACCTTGGAAACAGCACATCGACTATCGATGGGCCCGTTGCACGGTACAACACTAGCGAGGCGCACTACAAAGCAATCCGCTACCTCAGTACAAATAGCACAGCGTCTCGACGCCCGCGGAGGAACTTGTTAGACGGTTAGCATTGCGCTTGCGCCAACGGCAGCGGTTCAGACTTAAGAAGTTTTTAGAGTAGACTCTGCTACTTCAATCGCACATCCTGATCACGAATAGAGCGAACGAAACGTTGAGTTGGAAATTGAATAACTTAAGTTACTTACTTATCACTGATTTAAGCAGGCCGTTGCGATATTCCGATTGACTTACCTGTAACAAAAAGAGGACAAATATTATTAAAAACACATAGAATAATACACGGTGTAGGGTAATAAAATTAATTGTAACAACAAATGGTTTTTTTTTTTTTGTTATATTACACCAAGAACTAATGTAAACTGAAAAATCGCATGTGTAATGCATTTTCTTTCACGCAACATTAAAACTAAAATATTAAAACGAGTGCAATGCAAACATAGTTTGTTTTTACTAATTTAGCAAAATCGGCTCGTGTGTTTCACACGGAAATCTTGTTTGTCCTTTTTGGTGGATCGTGCGTGTACGGAGTCACGAAACCATTCCGCCACCTCGCAAACATATCTAACTCTATGTCAACCGCTGAGGGGTCCTTCACGCGCACTCCCACCGACTACGCTAGACCGCCGCCGCCGCCAACACTGCTCACCTTCATCCCGATAATCTTTAATTCATTCGCTCATTGCTTACGGACATTGACTTAAGGCTTAATTTTTGGTAAAAAAAAACACTTGTGATTGAGTTTACGGGGTGAATTCATAATAGAACAAGAAGGGTTGTTGTAAGTGGTTGGTAAATCACGTTTGATGTGATGTGATAACGTTATCCTACTAATAATATAAATGTCACGTAAGTTTGCTTGCTACGCTTTCACACGAAAACTAGTGAATAGATTTTGACGTAACTTGGTGGAGAGATAAAATATACAGATACTACATATATTTTTATTTAGTGTAATCATTATATAGTATAAAACAAAGTCGCCTCCCGTTGTCTGTCCCTATGTATGCTTAGATCTTTAAAACTACGCAACGGGTTTTGATGCGGTTTTCTTTAGTAGATAGAGCGATTCTTGAGGAACGTATGGTTTAAAATGTATAATACATGCATATAATAGCAGAGAAACACTGTTAATAATGTTCATTAGCATAACAACATTTGCCGGGACAGCTAGTGGTGATTAAAAAGCACCTATACCCAAAAAAAATAGTTTTTTCTCCCCCTTAAAATGTGAAATCGCTGCCAACACCACGGGGCGCAGCTAGTTTAGTAAAAGATAAAAGCTTAAGGTTAAGGTGACCGGCGTGTTTCCCGCGTCTCGGGAGTAATTTCAGCTAGTTTAACCTTCCAGACGGACTTTTACGATGCACGTTAACTGGCTTCATTGTGATTGCCGCCACGTTTAGTGGAGAGCTGGCTTTAAATAGTCTCTTTAAAGATGCGCTTTGCACTTTCAAAATGAAGAGAGGACTTTAAAGACACTCGTGTACTTATGTATTCATATAGGGAATTGAAACTGGTTTTCGTCGGTTTTGTTTCGATAGATGAAATTGAAAGTTCTAATGTATGCACAATAATCTCTAGTGGATTCGCCAAACTGTTTCTCTTGTGATGTGTTCATATTGTGTAACGGAACACTAATATTTGAACTATGTTCCTTATTTAAAAAAAAAAAAATACACTTCACGCCTTTTGATCCCAAAGCGAGGTAGGCAGTACCACGGTTCACCAAGCGTATTTAACGTGCCAGCCGTTATAACGTTCACACACCTTGTGGTGTGCGGGTTTCATCACAATGTTGTTAATTTGAATAAATACGACGTAGGGGGAGACGTAATTTTTGTTATTGGCTACTTGCTCCTAATTCAGAGCGGTCAAAATATTTTTTCTCTCCAGACATCTGCTTAGATCATTACTAACCGTACAGTTAATGCACGGTTATGATTCTATTTAACGTGGTATGTTTTGAAACTCGTTGCTTGGTGTGATGGGACTGACATACAGAGTGTAAAAAGACCCCGAGCAATGGTCTTAGAAACGTTGTTGGGCTCGTCAATATGAATAACATTTACTATGGCGACAATGCGGGGAAAATATATTTTTTTACATACAGAATAGAGCATTTTTTGCTTCCGGAGATGACTTTTGTATAGCGACGGATTTTTTTTAAATTTTTTTATTATCGCCATTGTAAAAAATGTTCATATTTACGAACCCAACAACGTTTCTAAGACCATCACTTGGGGTCCTTTTACACGCAGTAGTGGGTGTACTTGGCCCTATAATGTTAAAGAAAAAAGATCCGATTTCAACATGTACTAATCGACCGCCCCTACGATTTTATTAAACTTTTAAAAAACGCGAAAAATTCAAATTGAGAGACTTCTTTTTAAAAGTCGCTTAAAAATAAAATAAATACACTTCACGCCTTTAATCCCAAAGAGGGGTAGACAGAGGCACTTGCTAAAGCAAATACCCACGGTTCACCAAGCGTAAGCGCTTAAAAATAAAGAAAAAAGCAAATGAACATACTCTATTGCTACTTGCGCGAGAAGTAGCAAGCTAGTAGAAGTATCTCTCTCTCTCTCTCGTAACGATGCGAGGTTACAGAGAGAATATTCGCTGCAACTACGCTCTAAATCAGAATCAGGCACCAAGATACTTTACGGTCCATAAAAACCTAAGCCAAGAAAAAGCCCCTCCAATAAATGACTTTTCAATCCAACTAGATAAAATATCATCCCGGGCGTAAAATGTACGGGGATACCGTTGGATGCCTGTGTGTGATCCGCCAGGGCGGGCGGGACGTCGGGCGGGTACACTGCGGCGTCCCGGAAGCATTCCATTTGCGCGGGAAACAACCGGAAACTCATGACAACTGAGAGCTTGCTTTATTTGAACAGTTTTGTTATAGTCCCACGCCGGTTTAACAAAATTACACGTAACAATGAACCTTTGTATAAAGGTAAATTGAAACGTGTTCGACATGAATTTGACAGAGGATTCAAATCAATTGATGGTCGTTGTCCAAAATACTGGACCCAAAATATTGTTGCACTAGCGGCCCGTCTCGGTTTTGCACGCCTGCAAATATGTGTTTCTCTACTATATTATGCATGTAGTATACATATAAAAGTTCGTCTGTAATCACTCTATCTATTAAAAGAAACCGCATTAAATTGCGTTACGTAGTTTTAAAGACATAAGCATACCTAAGAACAGACAGAATGAAACGACTTTGTTCTGTACTAAGTAGTAATAGTCATAAAACAAAAAATAAAATAAAATGTTTATGTTGGTGGTCCTAATAAATAAATAAAATAAAACAAACTGGAGCTACGGATGTCCATCAGACAAGTAGTATCAAAAGTGATACTACTGGTAAACTGAGTCTATAAATCCCTAGTGAGCCCTCCACTCATTTCCAACCTGTCAATCCAAGTGTAAACTGACATATCGTAATTTTACGAAGAACATTTATGTGGGTAGAGTCGACCAAGAATCTGGTATCCTGTAGGACCCTAAAATTCACATCAATGTCGTTAGATATTAAAGCTTATTTTTAAAAGAGTTTATAAGAAGGAGCCCCAAATCTATTAACTCGGTGAACTAATTTAAATGATTATTATTTTGTTTAAAAGCTGGTGAATTTATATTTGGTTCTATTCCGATAATGGCATACCTACATGAGCAAAATCACAAAAGTTTTAATATATTACTAATTGAAGTTATTTATTTGTAATAATACTCGTATAAAAATGGGGAATTTACTTTGATGATTTTCTGACAGATTTTCGGGCTCAGAACAGTTTACTGTCAAACGTTATTTGGAAAGTAGGAAAAAAAAGAAAAAAAAGTAGGAAAAATCTGTCATAATAACGTCAAAAAAAAATTGCCCATTCGTACTTGCCTAACTTATTAATGTTTTAATGACACAAAGGAAGTATCATTAAGACTGTTAGACCACTTTCTAAGCCGACGGTACCTGGTAGTATTTCAGTACGAAACCTGTTGTCTAAACCGACGCGGCTGGTATCGTCAATCGATACCGATACCGGTATGCGATTCGATATAACACATACACACACACACTGTATCGATACATACAATCCTTCACTACGAAACACGTACACGAATCGTTACGATTCGAACGAAATATTCCGAAATGTGCGAACATTCTTCTAGTTTGTCATTTAACGTGTATGTAAACAATAAAACTAGGAGAAGACAAGACAAATTGACAACTGTCAGATTCGCAAAGACGACCTAATCAGCCGATAGTAATTTTTAACACTTTACCAGGCATTGGGAATATAGATCCCACTTAATTTTGAACCTTAGCCCGTTGAAATACAGTCTAATATCAATGGGTTTCATTCAAACCTTCTGTCTGTTAAAGGGTTAAAGTAGCTAATTTAAAGTTATTATACTCATATCATTTATTGCAAAAACGTGTATATAGTTACAGGTGTTAAAAATAGGACAGATAGATACATGACCCTGTTAGGGTGTAAGCATTTTTTATATAAAACTACGAAACACGTACACGAACAGTTTTAAACAGCTTTTAAAATTATAATAAGCTTAAAGTACCTATATAGGTAACTACATTAAGATAATCTAAAGTTCACTTTACTTAAATCTAAGGCATTTAGGGCAGGTAGTCGGTGTTCATATCTTGTCGTACGTGTTTTAACTTAGTACTGAAATAAAACAAATAAGAAACTTTAAGAATAGATACCTACTGGCTACTGGAATCGTGCTTTCTTAGAAGAGACGAAATTTTAAAAACTACGTAAAATTAAAAATCCGCTTTTGATATCAAACAATTTTCAAGTAATATCATTAGCTATCTCTCGAGTTTCGCTAATATGTTTATTTTACGTTGTATATTCAATAATATAAAAATGAATTGTAAAACGTGTTGGTAACCGCATAACTTCGGAACGGCTGAACTGTTTTCGCTAATTCTATTTTTCTTGTGTTTATTAACAACATCAGAGGGTTCTTATGAAAGAAAAAGAAAGATATTCACTGTTGGACACAAGCCACCCTGGAGGTTATACAAATTAAGACTGGACAGATCTGTCAGGTCCACTAGTTTCATATATAAATACAAAAGACACTTCACGCCTTTTAATCCCAAAGCGGGGTAGGCAGAGGCACTTGATAAACAAATGCCCACGATTCACCAAGCTTATTTTAACCCAACGTGACAGGGGGTGAGTCCCCCATCGTCGTTATAGGGTATTTACATCATCATCAGCCACATAACGTCCACTGCTGGACGAGGGTCTACCCCAATGAGATCCGTCATTTGGGGTGAAATGCCAGTAATCGCCACGCTTAGCAGGCGGGTTGGCGATCGCAGTGGTGTTGTGGTTTTACTCACAGAGAGCGCTGCTGCGCGTTCTCTGGAGAGCTCCCTCGGTCGCCTCTTACGACCCCCATGATGGGAAAAGTTGGGCTGGGGTGGTGACACACGTATTCTATTCGCCGTCACCACACGGCTAAATAACGGGTATTTAAATAACGTTATATAAAATAGCAGTAAATACAAACAACTATATCATGTAGTATAGACAGGATACGTTTGAAACGTCAAAGTTTCAACGTAAAACAAAACTAAGTTACAAACACACACACACACACACACACACAGACATACACACCCAAGCCCGAGTTTACGTCTTAAACTAGGGTGTTGTTTAAGTGCAAGTGTCAGCCGGATGTGGGTACAATGTTTGCACAGCGGAGTGTCTAGTCGGGGGGCGGACGGAGACTGTAAGGCGCATGCGTCCACGCGGCCGAGTTTACATTGTTCGTATTTGTGGCATTAACAACTCTGGAGAGGCCTATGTCCAGCAGTGTACGAATACGGACTAACGATGACGATAATGTGGTAACTCTAGTATACTGGTGTATTTATTGGGTATCACGGCGAGAGTTAATTAACCCATTTGCATCCACTATATTCGGAGACTGACAAGTTATTTTAAACTTAATTACTTGGTAATAAAAGTCAAAATCAATTAAGGAGTAAGTATTCTTCAGGGGTTATTATTATTACATATTCAGCTTACCGTGCAAGACATTGCTCCTGAGGATATCGGTTATTGGCCATATTAATTGTACTCAATTTAATTTAGGTATACAAATTGTAACGTTGCTGTTGATATCCAAAATAAAATAAAATAAAAAATTAAGACATTTTCATGGTATGTAGATTGAAAGAGTACCAGTTGCACAACCTTTTCTTCAACAATAATAAAATAATAAATAAATACACTTCACGCCTTTTAATCCCAAAGCGGGGTAGGCAGAGGCACTTGCCTTTAGTAAGCAAATGCCCACGGTTCACCAAGCGTATTTAACCCAACGTGACACGGGGTGAGCCCATCGTCGTTATAGGGTTCACACACCTTGGGGTGTGCTGGTTTCATCACGATGTTGTCCTTCACCGTACGAGCGTTGCGTTGCGTACATAGGCTCTGAAAAAGAGTCCCATTGGTACACGTCCAGTAGCCGGACTCGAACCCGGACCTCCCGGTTACAAGTCAAGTATCCGACCAACTGGACCACTGACGATCTCTATAAATAAATAATAAATCACGAAGTATTATCGTATCGTACCCCACAATGGAAATGCACACCGCTACGTGTGTAGGGTTAAGCGATCGTAAAAGAATTCAACCCCAGCGCGGGCCGTAACGTCTTGGAATAAAATGCACTCGCAAATAAGCCCAAACACACATAACAATACAGCTTATTTTTGTGCAGCAAAAATGTTTTAGAAAACGCCATCGGTATTTTATAAACAGAGTTATGGATTCGACGTGTACTTTGATTATATTATGGCAGAGGTTCGAGTGACTTGGTAAACAAAAATCGATTTCGCGGCGCCATACGCTTTATTTGTCAAAAATAAGGATAGAAGTTCTCAATTCATCGGTATTTTTATTTTAACACAATTAACAAGCGTCTGACCACCATAATGCCTGATGTTAAGCAGCAATGTGGTCTCTGATGGAGCACACATGTTCATACACCTATTCACCCGCGACTTGAAGACCTTCAGATCGTACTGCGCAGGAAACACAGACTCCGGCAAGTCATTCCACATCCTGGTGGAATTTAGAATTCCACACACATTTTTTTAATGTGTATTACTTCTACCGGCCTCAAAATATTGTGGACCTAAGTAATACCTTCAAAGAAAAAAGATCTGACTTGAAACAATAAAATTTTACACATATGTGGTATTATCATGGATGCCATTGTCGGAACTGAACCAAATTTCAACGGCAAGCAACAGCCTTCTAACAAAAAAGAAACATCCAAATCGATTCATTCAGTCCAAAGTTTTTAAGTAACAACCTCAAAACAAAAAAAAATCGATCTGAGAAAAGACCACCTCCTGTTTTTAAAGTCTGTTAAAAAACATTTCCTATACAAAAACAAATCTTCAAAACGAAAAAAAAAAGCCTCTGAGTCAACAAGTCCAACACCCCCGAAACTCAACAAATCCACGGCTCAAGTTACACAAGCCAAGAGTGAGTAGTGAGTGCGACAATAGTGGCCTTTAACTACCACTCCTCACATCTAGAGCAGGGCCACTTCATTCGTTTATTTACGCCGCGAGGAGCATCTCAAACAAGCGCCACCGAGAAGGGTATGTTAAACCGGACGAATTGCAGTGTCACCCCCTTAGTAAGGCCGCTACGCTGAAACGGTGGAGTTTTTGTTGCGGTCGCGTAACGTCAGCGGGGATTGCGGATTATTGGAAAGTCATTTGCCAGCCCTTCACCGGGACGCTGCTCGGCACAGACGGCTTGTCTCTCTCTCTCTCTCGATTGAAATGCAGACGTGAACCCTCAGCCTCGTGGAAATTGCTTAGTACGAGGGTCAGAATGTTGTTTGCGGTGTGGATTACAGACAGTCTTTTCACCCCGGATTGCTTACTTGACTAATGGAACGGCGGAGGCGCGCGAGAATCTCCATCTGGTGGTAAATGTCGGATCGTGCCCGAGGATTTTATGTGACGCGCCTTATTGTCGGGCGTAAGGGAATTACTCAATAAGGAAAGGAAAATGTGAATGCGAGACCTCTGTGTGAATATATTTAGAATTTTGTGTGCGTTGAAAGGTGGATCGTGTTTCGAGTGGTATATTTTTATTGCGTTTGAATTATGATGTATGTTTCATATAAATAGGTACTTGTATAATGTACATCGAGCGATAGACACGTTTCCAGAACAAAAACTAGTCAGCGAACAACAGAAACACAAAAAAAACAAGTGATATTTTGAATTAAGAACACCAGGAATACAGCCCCACGTCGGGCGCCACAGAAGATTTGTAACCACGGCAACTCATTAAACAGCGCCAAGCGAGGCGGCGGAGAACTGGCTCCGGTGGCAACTTGCATACAAAAGTGGAACAGGCATAATACAGTTAGTTAAACCACTATCGGATTAATGTTTCTGCAGGGCGTTTAGCATTTGCACATTCGTCTTCGGAATAATTTAAGCTTAACATTTTTTTTTTTTAATTTAAGTACATTTAGTGACAATGACACCTTCAAGTCATACTGTTAACGTCGTTTGACAGATATGACTTTAAATTAGTGTTATAACGCTGTCACAATCACTCAACGTAGTACCTTAAGGCCAAGGTATATCGTTTCTTTCTAGTTCAGTCATCATTCCAGTTTCTTCCCTGTTCTTCTGGCCAGTAAAATAATTTAATTCTAACCGGGGAAGTTTACTTTTGTTTTAAAATTATACATGACTTTTATCAAGCTTTGCGTTATACTACAGTATATATGTATGTACTAGCACTTATAACGATGAAATAAACACATTTCACTTCTTCTTCTATCAGAACTTACTTTCGACACAGAACTACAATCAGAAATCATTTTCACGTTTCATGGCACAGTCCCAGACGTGGACTTATATGCACTATACTGCCATTATCAAGATGCCGCTTCAGAGTCTAATTAATCCCTGCGTTTGACGTCCATTGCTGGTAATGACGTTTAATTAGACGTCACAGTCCAAACAGAAACGGTTACGTATTCGTAAAGGTTTCACACTATTCGTCCCATGCTGTCTGGGATGTAAATATAATTAATGAATATACTCTTTATTGCACACTATATATTACAAAATGTAAAACTAACAATGGTAAGATTACAAATGGCAATCTTATCTATCGCTCAGAGCGATTTCTTCAAAGTAATCCATATATAGCGGAACTTAAAATAAAATGTAATGGGTAGTGTGTGTCGTATCCGGTCGAGCATGTTCTAACCTAGTTCTAAAATAATAAGAGTATATAAGTATCTTATAAATATACATAATTATGGTAATAAATATAGGTGTACGTACAAATATTCATATGTATATAAACGAAGTATATATACTATAATATATATACTTGGTTTAT
The DNA here is from genome assembly GCA_012932125.1 of Conopomorpha cramerella. Lineage (NCBI taxonomy): Eukaryota > Metazoa > Arthropoda > Insecta > Lepidoptera > Gracillariidae > Conopomorpha > Conopomorpha cramerella. Next base: position 31,100 of record SJJU01072530.1, read on the forward strand.
ATACATACCAATAAAACACATCAAAAATGTCTAGGGATCAAAAACATATTTAGCTCTAAGAAAAATCGAATTTATTTAAATCATATGTAATCTTCTGGATTGGTCTCCTTCCTTAATTCCCCCATGCCTGTATCAATAACTTATCACCAGGCCACACTTAAAGAACATCTCCTTATGTCGTCAGATTAGATTGTGCGTATACGTATAGTACACACATCAAAAGTGTCTAGGGATCAAGTAAATTTTAGAAGAATATATTTTACAAAAACTGAATTCATTCATAATTTATTCAAAATGTGGTGATAACTCATTGATACAGGCATAGGGAATTAGGTAGGAGACCAAT
>SJJU01072531.1:0-13479 GCA_012932125.1 Conopomorpha cramerella
AATCATAAACTTCAAAATTACTTGTCCAATGTGTCTGATTTATAAGACATTGGCGGTGAAAGGGTTAAAGATATTTATAGTATTATAAAATCAATAATGTGTAATGAGAGCTCGGATGTTCACAAGAAAAGTCGAACTATTTTGTTACCTGGAAGAGCTTGTCTGTATTTTTCTGTCTATGAAAACCCACAAATAATTCACCAGCGCCCTCTAGCGTACAAAAATAAATTATGTCTGTCTACTTACTTACATAGAATGCACTTGCATTATATGGCATAGATGGAATATGCCTATATTAGCCTGTATTTTTTTTATCATTAAGAACAAGCGTTTGACCACCATCATGCCTGATGTTAAGCAGCAATGTGGTCTATGATGGAGCACACTTGTTCATTAGGTACCTATTCACCCCAGTGACTTGAATACCTTCAGACTGTACTGCGCAGGAAACACAGACTTCGGCAAGACTCTGTATACTATAAAAGTTAAATTTTCACATGTTATGGATGACGTTGCACCATGTTCAGTGTTGTCATAATGTAAAATAGCGATGGGTTTATTTAGGATATCTTTTTTCAAAACCTTCCTCAAGAGTCACTATATATTAAAGAAAGGTAGAAAAATAGGTAACTTTGATATCTTCCATGATAATAAAACAGTTTTTTAAAAAGATAATTATTATCGAAATTCCATCAACAAAATAAATTGTGTACACTTAACTTAATAATAAATAAAAAATGTAATGTATTTATATATTAATATCAACTGTCCACTGTCTGTTGTAAATTAATATTTTTGTAATGTTAGCTAAAATTTATACGAGTATTATTCTTTCTGAATTAGACTATAATTAAGATAGCACCTGTACCGTAATGCCTGTGGCTTTTTTATTGGATTTTATAGGTGTATGTCTTGTTGGCTTCCCAAATAAAATAAACAAATAAAACCGCATCAAAATCCGTGTGCTTAGTTTTAAAGATCTAAGCATACATAGGGACAGACAGCGGGAGGCGACTTTAGTACATATTTCACAACAACACATACATTGTCTTCTTCCCATGTTAAGTAGCTAAAGTACTTGTGTTATGGAATTCAGACAACGAAATATACTTACTTAAATACATTTTCTTTTTAACATAACATATACACTTCACGCCTTTAATCCCAAAGCGGGGTAGGCAGAGGCACTTGCTAAGCAAGTTCCCACGGTTCACCAAGCGTATTTAAAGCGGGTTTCATCACAACGTTGTCCTTCACCGTTCGAGCGTTGGGTTACGTACATAGGCTCGACTCGAACCCGCGACCTCCCGTTCGCAAGTCAGGCATCCGACCAACTGGACCTCAGACGCTCCATGATTTTCTTTTTAAATACATCTAATATGTAAAATTTCCATGTCACAATGTCAGTTACCGTACTCCTCCGAAGCGGCTTAACCGATATTTACCCAATTTTATATGCGTATTCAGTAGGTCTGAGAATCGGCTACTATCCTATTTTTTATGCATCTACCAGTTGTATTTCTCCCAATACACGGGGTACAAAGACAACTTATTATGGCAAAACAAATGTTTGCCGCCGTTACATCTAGGTCAAGTACATTTTAGAAGATTGCAATCAAGAATATATTTTACAAAAACATTCATAATTTATTCAAAATGTGGTGATAAGTCATTGATACAGGCATGGGGAATTAGGTAGGAGATCAATCCAGAAGAATAGATTTGATTTAAATAAATTAGATTTTTTTAGAGCTAAAAATGTTTTTGATCCCTAGACACTTTTGATGTGTGTTAAATACTTTGGTTTAATGCTACGTAATGATATGAAAAGTGAGTATACCCCGCCTGCTCCTCAATCTGCATTAACAATATCTGTGATTTATCCACCTTATCGTACAAGAACGTACACTATTGCTTATATTCGAGTTGCATTCATCATCTGTCGCACGTTATCGCAAACTGTTGACATTTCAGAAGCAGTAGATACAAATGATTTCTCATGTAAATGCATCAGATACAATGTAATAGGTACATGACATTTACGGGTTTATTGCACGGTATTTTTATTAATGTTGAAAGAAAGAAAATTGGATACAGTACCGACTTTCCTTATCATCATCATCAACCCATACTTGTCTACTGCTGGACATAGGCCTCTCCAATTGCACGCCACTGTGATCTGTTTTCGGCTTCTCTTTCTTTCCCTACTTTCCCCAAAATGACTAAAAATAAAATACACTTCACGCCTTTTTAATCCCAAAGCGGGGTAGGCAGAGGCACTTGCTGAGCAAGTGCTCACGGTTCACAAAGCGTATGCGTACCCAAAATAACTACTTATTAAAAAAAATCGTACAACTTGTACCGCTATGTCAACATATGTCAATTTACTTCAGGAGATCACCGAATGCCGACTCTTTGATTTATTAACACAAATAAAGTATAGGCTAAATAAACAACAAAAGTAAACGTCCCCGGTTCTAGCAACTTTTAGAAACTAGCATCTTTTCAAATAGACAAGGCTCAACTGCAGTACGGCAGTGGGCCGGCCATATTAGCCGTAGAACCGTTGGGTAAAACGTGTTCTCGAGTGGATACCGCGTCTCGGCAAACGCAGTGTAGGGCGCCCCCAGGCAAGGTGGACTGATGATATGCGCAAGATGGCTGGCAGAAGCTGGATGCGAGAAGCCGAAAACAGATCACAGAGGTGAGCGATTGGAGAGGCCTATGTCCAGCAATGAACAAGTATGCCAGTACAGGGGCACCCTTTTATTTTATTTAGTGTTAATATCATTTAGTGCCCTTGAGCTGTTCACCAGTCAGGGATGTATCCGGCCATCAAGCATTTGTTAAATTAGTATTAAGTCATATTTACGTTAAGTATACATAGCAGTTAAGCCTTAGCGATTTGAAAAGATGCTAGTTTCTAAAAGATGCCAGATCCGGGGTCGTTCACTTTTGTTTTTAAAATCATAAATGACTTTAATTAAGCTTTGTGTTATATCTGTTTGTAATAGCACTTATAACGATGAAGAAATAAACTATTTGATTTGATGATTGTATGAAAATTGGTCTGTGACTCGATTCATTTGCTGCCCAGTGTATGAAGCAGGTACTTATCAATAGGAAAACTGAACTTAGATTAAATCTAATCGCAGTATAAAATTGAAAACAATTTCGGAACGCTATTCCTTGCGTAGGTACCTACAACAACCTACTCTGTGTAGGTATTGTGAGATATAATATCTAGTCCTCGATATGTTATCGAATTTTGAAACGAGACGTTTGCAGCGTATCAATGATTTCCATAAACGGCTGCCGATAAAACCGCAAGGTTGTGATTTAAATAAGTATATGTACTTTCGTAATAAGATAACTAAATAATCCTACAAGTTATTTCACTAGTTGTTTGTTACTAACAAAAGACTTACTAAGAAAATTGATTATTTAGAAATAAATTGTAATTATAATCATCAATTTGAACTACAGGATACGTTGAATTTTTTTTTAATCACTATGAACAAGCGTTTGACCACCATCCTGCCTGATGTTAAGCAGCGATGTGGTCTATGATGGAGCACACTTGTTCAGTATCATTTTTTAATGAAACGCGCGCAGAAATTATAACTCAATATTGTTCAAGCTCGAGCTTGTCTTCGATTATATTAAATAAATAAATACGCCGGGACATTTTTACACACGGTCATCTGAACCCAAACAAGGATACCCTGTACTATTATATATACTATATTCGCGCCTATATACCCGGTGAACAATATTGAGTTAGGATACATTGAACCTATTAAAGTAAACTCGTTTAATTATCCTAACCTCCCCTTGTGGAGGTCGTAAGATGTGACCGAGAGAACTCCAGAGGACGGGCAGCAGCGCTCTCTGTGAGTTAAACCACAACACCACTGCGATCGCCAACCCGCCTGCCAAGCGTGGCGATTATTGGCATTTCCCACAAAATTATCATGAACATTATTGGGGAAGGCCCTCGTTCAGCAGTGGACGTTATGTGGCTGATGATTATGATGATGAAACTTACCTAAAATACAGTGGCGTGCACATCATATAGGCAAAAAGACACTGCCTACCTTAGTATTTTAGCTACCATAACATATACATAATAATAGAGTTATTGCTAGATCTTTTTGTTTTACACTCACGACACAGGCTAACGAAGGTCCTGTGTGGGCGAGTATCTACTCGTATACTACCTACATATCTATTTAGGTACCTTTATTTCGTAAAGACAAGTTACCTATACAAAGGTCTCAATCCTGAGGGATCCTGCCTACCTTGTCGTAAAAGCCGGTGCACGCCACTGCTAAAATAACATAACTTAATACATAGTAAGTTAGGTCTTTCATGAACCGCCGGCGCTTCATAGAATTATCTTACGATGTTTTTGATTATTTTTCTTGAACATCGCAACTTGGAGTCTAAAGAGATTTTGCAGATGGCATGGTATACGAGTTGGGCTGGTGTATGGGCATGTCTTAGGCAGACATTAGACGCTCATGCAAGCATCATTCAATTCCATCAGTCATGATTTATGGAATGACTACTAATACTAATTCAAACATCATTCACTATATTAGACGATAGGAAATCCGTCAATCACAATCATGACTGTGGTGGTAAAACTGAGATCAAAACGTATCGTCTAATGTCTGCCTTAAAGATTGTAGAATTCCTTAGGTGCACTGCCAGCAGGCATAGGTGAGAAACTATACCCGTAAATATGTATAAATATACAAAACTGGTGCACCCCTACGGTACCTAAGCTACGTCTGTTCCAAATTTAATGTGCCTAAGTTTAGCCGTTTGGGCTGTGCGTTAATATGTCAGTCAGTCAGTCAGTCAGCTTTTCCTTTTATATATTTAGATACATGAATATAATTGCAGAGAAACATTGTTAATCTAAATATATAAAAGATAAAGCTGACTGACTGACTGACTGACTGACTGAAATATCAACGCACAGTCCAAACGGCGAAACGTAGACACTTGAAATTTGGTACGGACGAAGGTTAGGTACCATAGAGGTGCACTAAGAAGGGAATTCCTGAAATTCCCACGGAAACGAGAATAAGAACAAACAGGAAAATAATTTTGTATGAAAAATCTAAACCACTCAAGTTGAAATTTGAAATGCAGGTACTTAGTAAACATAAAGCTTAGTTATAAGAGTATGTAGGAAAAATCCCACGAGAACGGGGGTTAAAAAAAATAACAATAAATACACTTCACGCCTTTAATCCCAAAGAGGGGTAGGCAGAGGCACTTGCTAAAGCAAATACCCACGGTTCACCAAGCGTATTTAACCCAACGTGACAGGGGGTGAGCCCATGCATCGCCGTTATAGGGTTCACACACCTTGTGGTGTGCGGGTTTCATCACGATGTGTCCTTCACCGTACGAGCGTTGCGTTGCGTACATAGGCTCTGAAAAAGAGTCCCATTGGTACACGTCCAGTAGCCGGACTCGAACCCGGGACCTTCCGGTTACAAGTCAAGGGTCCGACCAACTGGACCACAGTCGCGGGGGTTAGTTGGAAAAAAACTCCGGGCCGCCGCCGGGTCATATATTAATGTATATCGGCAAAGCAATGTTTGCAGAGTCAGCTAGTATATAAATAAATAAATGCCACGAGGTATGTACGTAGGTATATAGACATAGAGTGAGGCAAACCCCTCCTCGCTCGGCGGCGGCGGAGTCCGAACCGTGTCGCGGCGCACGATGGATCGCATCTCCCCCGGGATCGGAAACGGGAAAACATTTAGGTACTTGTTTTTTGGCAGAGACCGAACGTTTTTTATAACTACTAAGATACCGCGCAATTTCGTCTACTTGTTTTCAGGTTCGTAATTATTGAGTACCTAATGTTGGAGTTTTAGGGGATAGTAGATTTCCATGGGTCAAATGTTTATTTCAATCTTTTTTGTTTTTGTAGAAATACAGACATGTAAAGACTACCTGATTGTCAGACAATTATTAACATGATATTTTCAACTTACTTTACGCATAGCGTGTCTCGGGTACTGATGGAAGATCAGCGCTGAGAGTGTTGTGTTAATCCACGTCACTCCAGCACACGCTGAATCAGAGCCCTTTTGCATTTGCCACGTCCAAACCGATAATGTTTACTTGTTAGTTTCTGTTTTTGTTTCGTCTAATTGTTTAACTTTCTTTATTTCGTAATTGTGTATGTAAATGTACGTGTCAAATGTAAATAAATGAATAAATAAAATCTACTAAAATCCATAACGGTTAAAGAAAGCAGTGCACGAAATGAAATACAGTTAAATAGCGCGAATGTTTCACAACGGGACATCAAAATGGCTGCTCATATTCTGGAAAAGATGAAAAAATCAACCAAAGTAACTTCTGAACTAGTCGAGTAAACAACACAAATATATAACGTTTCTTTCCCGAGGGGACTCCGAGTTTCCTTGAAGGGAATTACTGTATAAATACGGGCAGCTTTTTATCGAGTGGAACCTTGAGGGGGGTTCCTTGCGCGGTCACTTCTTGGTCACTTTAACACAATTTTCGTGAAAAAGGTCTCTCGCTGAATCTAACTCGAACGGGAAGCGTTCGGGAAACTGCGTAGCTTTTTCTCATACATAATGCCGCAGTGGAAAAGGAATCTTAACTTTTAAATAAATAAAAATAGTTAACTTTACTAAATTCAACGACATTTATAACTTTTATGTGTCGAAAAATATTCTATTATATAAAAATCAAAGCCACTTTTCGTTGCCATTCCATAACTCCGGAAAGGGTGGACCGATTTCTCGAATTCTTTCTTTGTTGTGCTTATTAATGAAAGCAGAAGGTTCTTATGAAATAAAAAAATGACATCCACTGCTGGGCACATTTTACATTCACATTAATAGTTAAGACAGGACAACGTCTGTCGAGTCCACTAGTTAGATATAAAATATGTGCTTCGATCTTTCCCACTCCTTATTTATATGCTTCAGTTAGTATTCTGATGCTGGCTCATGGCAATAACACAATACTCACGGTAATGTTGATGTCCATCGCTGGTTCTGACGTATCAATACATGTCAGAATGCGAAGTAAAAGCAGCAATGTATGATAAACATCACCAATTAAGGCACCTAGTGAATGAACACTTTAAACTTAACATAGTTGAGAGCCATCTTTTTTTTAAACCCAATGATCCAACATACTGCATGATGTTAAGCAGCCATGTGGTCTACGATGGAACACACTTGTTCATTAGGTACCAATTCAGCCCAGTGACTTGAATACCTTCAGACTGTACTGCGCAGGAAACATAGACTCCGGCAAGTCATTCCACATCCTGGCGGTTCGCACTATGAAATTAGACGCAAACCGTTTGGTTCGCGTAAATGATATATCCACCTGGTATGGATAACGTTTTGCCGTTCTCCTGGTTGTCCTATTGTAAAAAGCGTCGAAATAAAATAGGACTTTAACATAGTGCTGAAAATGACATCAGCACTATGTTGAAGTATATATACAACAAAGTCGCCTCGCGCTGTCCGTCCCTATGTATGCTTATATCTTTAAAACTATGCAACGGATTTAGATGCGGTTTTGTTTAAAGATAGAGTGATTCGTGAGGAACATATATATGTATAAAACATGCATATAATAGCAGAGAAATACTGTTAATAATGTATATTGGCAAAACAACGTTTGTCAGGGCAGCTAGTTAACTATAAAATTGACGTAAGCTGTGTTTCATAGACAGCACGTTCACAGTCATCGATCAGTTAATTATTAATTAAAAGAATAGGCACTTATCTTTGTTTATATTCAACTCTTAGTACTTACATATCTCTCTACCAACTTTTTTTTGTATTATGTTTTGACGTCGATGACTATCATCTGGCAGAGTAAATACACAAGCTTCGTTACTTTACGTATGTACTGAATAAAAATACTTGTGTAAGGTGCCCAAAGAGATTATCAGCAGTATAATGTAACAAGAAATAAACAGAAAACCAGCCGCTACCATTCCCCGAACCACACACACACACACATACACATATTACACCTTCAGCCCATTCATCAGAAAATTATCCATCGTATATCTGGATTTCAATATTTTTTTTTATACCAACACAAAGCTACCTTATAACGTTGGTAACAAGGTGTATAACCGCGTAAACGGTAGTATTTGTTAATAATTCCATACTTGAACATTGCATTACGGCGGTATGACACTATGACGGATGGGCGACGAGCGCCCGCGCTCGGCTTCGCTCGCGCTCCTTCTGCAAATACAAATATTGTGTTAGAGTCGCCTTACGCAACCGGGAGGGAGGGTTCCTGTTTCTGTTTGATGAGGGAAATGCTTTCGATTTGCGGGATTGCGGCAGAGCAAAGATATGTCGACGACTTCTAAAAAGGAATTATCCGTACCTTTCTCTTCCCAAGAGCGTCTGTGGTCCAGTTGGTCGGATACTTGACTTGCAATCGGGAGGTCCCGGGTTCGAGTCCGTCTACTGGACGTGTACCAATGGGACTCTTTTTCAGAGTCTATGTACGCAACGCAATGCTCGTACGGTGAAGGACAACATTCGTGATGAAACCCGCACTCCACAAGGTGTGCGAACCCTATAACGGCGATGGGCTCACCCCCTGTCACGTTGGGTTAAATACGCTTGGTGAATCGTGGGAACATGTTTAGCAAGTGCCTCTGCCTACCCCGCTTTGGGATTAAAAGGCGTGACCTGTATTTTTTTTTCTCTTCCCGAACGATTTGTAAAATCCAGAACCAGTACCTCGATGTGTATGCAATAACACGCTGAATATCCATTGGTAGATCAAGGCCGTGGATCATGGTGGTTGAAGGGGATATTCCCATCCTGTCTCACAGCATTGTGACTCCTGTTAGTGCCTGATCAGGTCAATCAACGACGACGAGGCACGAACCAATGCCAGTGGTATACACTGGCTTTTACGACAAGGTAGGCAGTAATCCCCACGGATTGAAATAGGTAACTTGTCTTTACGAAATATAGGTGCCTACCTTTGTACTCACCCACAAAACACAGAAAAAAAATCTAGCAATAACTCTATTATTAGGTCGGGAAGCCAAAATACTAAGGTAGGCAGTGTCTTTTTGCCTATATGGTGTGCACGCCACTGTTACTCGCCTGCCTATGCCGCTGTGAATCAGTTTATCCATATCCTGTGAGAATTTAGGGATAGATTGTAGAAAATATCTTAATCCAGGTTAGGTATAATCTATTTCACCACTTTAAAAATGCGAATTGTTTCGAAAAGAAGTATAACTTTTAAATAAAATACTAACCATTTAAGTAACTTTATAAGACACCTTTATTTTACTTACTTTTAATTAAAAAAATTCTATTGTTAATGCGAAACTTTATTTTTGTATCACTGTTGTGTTTTAGTCATGAATATATACAAATTAGTCCCTAATTGTGAAATAAATCATGCTTTATGTATTGTGTTATATATTTATTTATTGTATGTTTAGTTTTGTGAACCAATAAACAAAAAAAACACGAAATTTCGCCGTAATGCCTTCAGTAGGTTTTCAAATAAAACAAACACTCACGTTTCACACAATATGACATAATAATATATTCGCATATTATGATATTAGTAAAATTCTGAAGGAATGAGAGATTTAACAATGTATTGTTTCGCGAAAAACTATTTAGTAATTAATTAGGTACAAAATGTTTGAAGATTGGGTTGAATACTGGTGAACCGTGGGCAATATATACCTCTGTCGACTCCGCTGTTTGATTAAAATACTCAGTATTTATTTTATTATTATTGCTCTAAGAGCCTAAGAAATCTTAAACTCTACATGATCTCTACACTAACCGAGCAACTCAGAGTTAGAAAGCTGTTTCAAGATAACATTTGTTTTCTCTCAGTTTACAAATGTTTAAAAATAAAATAAAAGGCTGTATGTTTCCTGAATAAAGTAAAAAAAATAAATATAAAACATTAAATATACAATTATACTGACTATCTATTGTCATACCCCCTTACCAATAAACGCGTTGTCACTTATACAGCGGTTATTACAGGTCTACTTGAACTGGTTATTCCGTATTTGACATACAACTGACAAGTTAAGTTGAGCTTTGTGTATCTTCGAAATAGCAATTCCGCCATTATTAATAAGGCCCTTAATATTTAAGACAGAATCATTTAGGCCTAGATTGTCACCTGCATCCTACTAATATTATAAATGCGAAAGTTTGGATGGATGTATGAATGGATGGATGTTTGTCCATCTTTCGCGCTTACTGAATGATTTTGATGAAACTTGGCAACATTGTAGCTTATAAACTAGAATAACATATCTATATATATATAAAACAAAGACGGGTTTGTTACAACACTTATAACTCGAGATCTGCTGAAACAATTTTCATGATTATTGATTCGTTGGATTTATCTCCGCCCCGAATAGCAGAATACATATTAAAAATAATGAAAACTCGATATGTGTAATAAATACTTAATACTTTCAATAAATAGGTACCTTCTGAACAAGTGTGCTCCATCGTAGACCACATCGCTGCTTAACATCAGGCAGGATGGTGATCAAACGCTTGTTCATAGTGATAAAAAAAAATGCTGATTTATTTATCACATGTCAAAAATTTGTTGTCCTCTCCTGTCAAATGCTGTTAAGCGGTACGAAGTTCGTCGGGTCAGCTATTAGGTTATAAAATATTTTGGTAAAACAACGTTTGCGGGATCAGCTAGTACTTACCTATTTATCTTTATACAGACCTATCTCTACATACAATTTTTCAATCACGCGAACCGATCCCTTTGCTCGAATGGCAGCGAACATATTTATAGCGTTAAGGGATTAACGGCTTAGGTGTATTGACGTGCTGTTTGCTAAGCTTTCCAATTTTAGGGCTGATATCGAATTATCTACATGCAGCTTTATTAAAAAAAAAAAACTCACGCTGACCGAAATGTTCATGAATTAATTTATTTATGAGAAGGACCCTTATTTACATTGTCGATGTCCTTACTTGTTATGGACAGTATCTTTTGCATCTACTGTCATCTCTCCACGGCAAATTGAAACGTTGTCAGCTGCTCATCCAGTCTTTTTTTTTCTGTCGTGTCGCTTTCACGAACCGCCTATTTTTCGGCGTACGCGAACAAACATGGCGGAGTGCCGCGACCTCTTTTGTAAATAAATAGTATAAAAAAAAATATAAATGCGAGCGCATCTGCCGCATTGTTCAATTCCCGGCCAATGGCGGCGGCTCCCGCTCCCCTAGCTGTCAGGCCTGTCATTGTTCGAATTTGGAACATTATTTTTTTTCTGGCTACCGTAGGGCGTTGACGGCTCCGTACACAGCCAGTCGTGTAACTACAATTCGGTATGATTGAATTATGGTTAATTTCCGAACGCGCCGGAACGTTATGGATGAGCGCCCGTATTGTCATGAAACAGAGCTCCATTTTAACAGACACATTATGTACGGTTGTTTTTATAATTTAGTCGGAACATGGGAACATTTGCGGAGAAACAAAGAGTCACTCAATATAAAAAAAAAGTTGCGTGGTTTTACGTAAAACCACGGTAAAAGTGAAACTCCCTACTCCGCGGCCGACCGTCACGCGACATGCAACACACAGACGAAAAAGTTTGAGACGATTTAATAAAAGTTTCACTTTAAAACATTAAAATAACTGAAATGTTTATGTTAGATTTAGTTAAATTGTACCGTCGATGTACATTCGCACAAGAATCTGGTCTACCACCCTAAGGTTGAAACTCGTACGCATGTCATTGGACAATAAGGTTCATTGTTTGCATGTCACAATATAGCAACTCTACCTTATCGATGTTTCAGTGACACAGGATATCAAAACTTATAGACCACTATTTTGGCGCCGTACCATGACGCCTTAAAGTAATAAGCTATGTTTATGCTGTGACAGCGCTCTCCCTGTCACACAGCGATGACAATGTCATCCGCACTTAATCCAAACCACAAGCGTTAATTCTACAATACAATTAAAAAAAATTATGCACACATCCAAAGTGTCTAAGGATCAAGTACATTTTAGAAGATTGCAATCAATAATATATTTTACAAAAACTGAATTCATTCATAATTTATTCAAAATGTGGTGATAAGTCATTGATACAGGGATGGGGAATTAGGTAGGAGACCAATCCAGAAGATTAGATTTGATTTAAAAAAAAAAGATATTTTTTAGAACTAAAAATGTTCTTGATCCCTAGAAACTTTTGTGTGTATTTAAAGTTTCTGTGAACGTTTGTACACACTGTAAAATTTTCTTATTCTTTTTGTTTGTATTGTAATTTGATTTACTGGTGTATTTATTTACTGCTGTTTATATGTACTCCCATGTTGTGAGGTTGACTGGAAGATAATACTTTAGTATTAAGTCCACCCTTTGTACTTTTAGCAATAAAGTATTAAATAAATGAATAATACTTGGCAAGAGAAAAAGTGCAAGCTGCACTTCATAGATAAAGCAGCCGCGAGCCATCGCCGCAACGACCCGGCGCAGGCGCACCTCTATCTCAAGCTGTTAACTATTTAAACAAATAAAATGTGTTTGTTTATAACGAGTGTTATAATAACGCATTTACGCAACTCGACACTAATACGGGTGTAGGTAAACAGTGCAGTGTGGTGGACAGAGTGGACTCTGCGAAATTGTTTAGTTTCACAAATGCGGGTTTTTCGATCGGCTATTTTGCAACTTCGCTTCGAAACATGGTTCGTTTGATTAGGTGTTATATTGCACCTACAATGATATAATTTAGTAAAATAAATACACTCATCATCATTATCATCAGTTCATACTTGTCTACTGCTGGACATAGGCCTCTCCAATTGCACGCCACTGTGATCTGTTTTCGGCTTCTCGCATCCAGCTTCTGCCAGCCATCTGGTAGATCATCAGTCCACCTTGCCTGAGGGCGTCCTACACTCCGTTTGCCCGAGACGCGGTTCCACTCGGGAACTCGTTTCCAACGGTTCCCGGTTCTACGGCTTAATGGCCGGCCAGCTGCCACTTCAGCTTTGCTAAAACGATGATCTAGTGTCGAGACTTTGGTTCCTCTGTCGGATCACTTCAGCTTCTGATTCGAGTCCTTCACGCGGGTAAAAAAAAAAACTTCACGCCTTTTAATCCCAAAGCGGGGTAGGCAGAGGCACTCGCTAAGCAATTGCCCACGGTTCACCAAGCGTATTTAACCCAACGTGACAGGGGGTGAGCCCATCGCCGTTAAGGGTTCACACACCTTGTGGTGTGCGGGTTTCATCACGATGTTGTCCTTCACCGAACGAGCGTTGCGTTGCGTACATAGGCTCTGAAAAAGAGTCCCATTTGGTACACGTCCAGTAGCCGGACTCGAACCCGGGACCTCCCGGTTACAAGTCAAGTGTCCGACCAACTGGACCACAGACGCTGTCG
>SJJU01072535.1:0-11678 GCA_012932125.1 Conopomorpha cramerella
AGTTAACAAAAGTTACCTAGTACGTATTTCTATATTTCGAGAGATTTAAAATTACATACTGCTCTCTTTTTCCCACACATAGTTTTGTCTCACTCTCACCTGTTTGTGCTATTAGAAGTTTTAATAAAGTTAGATGGAGCGACGGCTCTCCTTCGGGAATCGTCAGACCTCTGTTCGTTTCTTCCACGCGAGGCTTGTCGAATGCTTGTCATCTGTCAAAGTTACAACTTTGTTATAACTCTGCAAAGTTCATTAGTGCCTTAGGTTAGAGTGGGAGGGATGACGGTGCGAGCGAGACGGTAGATAAAGGAATATTCCCTGGTGTCGGTTCCTATAAAGATAGGCATTCGTTCACTATCTTTTAGAATATACTTCATAGCCTGTTATTTTCTACGTGTCACCTTCTCTTGTGATGAATGAGTTAAGAAACAATTAATAATGATCCAAATAAAGAATGTAAAAGGACCCCGAGCAATGGTCTTAGAAACGTTACTGGGCTCGTCAATATGAACAACTTTTACTATGGCGACAATGCGGGGAAAAGCAAAAAAGAATCTCAACTCCATACGAAATAGATTTTTTTTTGCGACGGGTGATGACATTTTAAATTTTATATTTTTTTTCATTTCCCGACGATAGTCTTATGTACTTTTTGTCGATCATATTCAAAATCTTTTAAATCGATCTATGTTAGCCATTTTTACTCTTAATAGAAGTTATTACCCATAATAATAATTATCGTAAAATACAAGCGAATTTCATTAGAAGCGAGTTTGACAACGACTTAACTCTTAATTTAGTCACTGTCAAAGGTGATTTAATTAAATGAGACGCGTATTTTACGATCCCTGATAATCTGTCTCCCTATACATAAAAACGTGTTTAAGTCGTGGACAGAACAAAAGACAAAATAAGTGTTATTGTTATCACGTCAACAAAAGGAGTGTGTCCATGGAAGGGTTAAAATGTCGTTTAACATAGAAAGCTTTCATTGGTCCGTAACGTTTACCCAACATGTTAAATAATTTAAAAAAAATGAAATTTAATAAAGAACACGTATTGAAGTGTATAACACGTCATCTCGTCGCATTCCATCTTTCATGAAAGAATCAATGAAGCCTTATATAATAGTTTACAACGGATATTACGTCGCGAAAATTAACCAAAGATAAGAATTCAGCTTACCTTCGTTGTTTGCCCGACGTTTCGACACAATTACATGCGCCGTGCTCACGAGCTGACCACGCCGCTGAACGCTTTAATACCCGTAATATTTAAACTTTTAATTTGTATTAAAAGTTTCATTGATTCTTTCATGAAAGATGGAATGCGACGAGATGACGTGTTCTTTATTAAATTTAACAAAATGATTCAATGAAAGTTATATGAAAATGTTTGTATGGTCGAAAAAAATAAGTCGTCACAATTACTCAGCAAGCAATAGAATAATACTAACTATATATTATGTATATGCTTCGGTGCTGGGTGTCTTTAGATGTTAGTTTAGCACTGTGTTATGTAAAATTATGTGAACAATATTTTGTTTTTCTTACGTGTGTATAACTGGCTACAGAATAAAAGCGTAGGCGCAGCGCGGACGATCATGTAAATAAATAAATCTTTGCGCATAATAATATGCCAGTTATAGCTGAGTTAGTTTATCAGTGATGAATAGCCGGCGTTCGTAAAATGCGATCGAATTTCGTTGAAAACAAGTCTGACAATAACTTGGCAACTAGTGGGCCATTATTTGACAACCATCTGACAGTGCAAAACAGTTTCTTTTGTTGTTACAAGATGTCGCTAATATCGCACGAGGTTCGCACAATGAATCGCTATTTACACTTTTGTTTTCTTAATGTTCACTAAAATACGTTTTTTAGTTACTTATTTTCGTAAAGTAATACTGTTAATAAATATTTTATTTAAAAAAATCGAAATTGTCTGGTTTTTTTTTATAGAACAGAGGAAGAACTTTTTACCGCTTAGTAGTGTTAGCCGAAAGCCGTAGAGCCATGCGATTTAAAACGAAAATTGAAATCTCCCATTGGCTATTCTAATGCCACCTAGTGTTAGATTTTAGAACGATATTTTTCGGTTCGGAAAATATATAATGTTTTCAATTAAATTCGATACCATTTTACGATATTTGTATATAACACAACAAGGGACTACATTATATTCACAGATATTTTTTTGTTTCATGTTGTAAAATAGCATATTTCCCTCTTCCACACCGCCGCTTAATGGTCTGTGATAGGAACAAACTAGGACTAACTCCGATACCTTGTGTAAAATTTTATAATGTATATGTTCAAAGTGAACTACAAAGAAAGTAGAGAATTATTAAATAAGTTACTTGCATAGTTTCAAAGATTTATTAATTGAAAAATTTTATGATCTTTCGCTCACGCCTACGCTTTAGAAGCTTCACAAAGAAATTGCCTATCAAAAAATATTCTTAACGTAAATATTATAATGAGCGTTTGTAGGAATAAATAAATGTATTTTATGTTTGCTCTAGCTATATTCTAATTTCCAATTCACTGCCACATGTTTACGTATAGTTTACCAGTTGGTAGTTTACCAACCATGTGTTTCGCTCTCTGTCATTACTGTCAATGTCAATGTGACATTCCAGGATTTAACAACCATTGGAACGATACGAGTAAAAAAATAATATTTTGAATGATTTTGAAGTATTCTGGTTGCAAAAACTTGTAATGGCAACACAAAGACAGTAGTGAAGTGAGAAATTAGAACATACATATATGCTTATTAACGCAATGGATGATGGCCGTATTTGCCAAAAGCTAATCTCAATTTGAATTTATAAGACAAAACAATAAATCCGTAAAAGTTAAACAATGAATAATGTAATAGATATTTACTTTTTAATTTAAACACAAATATCTTTAGGGGAAACGGGGTTTATGAATATTCATTTTTAATTAAATAAAAGTTTCTGTAGGAAGTTAACCCTGCTGTTTTTCCGTCGCTGAAGAGAGTTTCCGTTTTCGGATTAATGATAATTTAAATTGATTTTTATTCTCATACGTTTGGAAGCAGAGACCTGTTTAATAAACACTACACAGGGGGGTTTTCTAACAGGTGACTAATCGCAGTTCTAAAAAACAACCATAGATGGCGCTACCTAGACAGGGTTGCCATTTCATAGTTTTATTTTCTGTTTACAATTATTGTAAAATGAGTTTTACCTTGCGATAACATCTGATTAGCGCCACCCGTGAGATGTCTTGGAACTACTTTTGACATATTTGAAGCTGTTAGAAAACCTGTCAATGTCATTAACACTGACATTTTAGTATCCATTACGTTTTAGTGATAAATACTATATTATAATGTACACACATCAAAAGTGTCTAGGGATCAAGTACATTTTAGAAGATTGCAATCAAGAATATATTTTACAAAAACTAAATTCATTCATAATTTATTCAAAATGTGGTGATAAGTCATTGATACAGGCATGGGGAATTAGGTAGGAGACCAATCCAGAAGATTAGATTTGATTTAAATAAATTAGATTTTTTTAGAGCTAAAAATGTGCTTAATCCCTAGAGACTTTTGATGTGTGTATATACTATATTATATACATTAGTGACATTCATTAAAGACTTTTCGTCAAAACTTGGAAGCGAAAGCTCCGAGTCATACATAATTTTGTGTACACAATAGATCTAAATATCTCACAATCGCTCTTCAATTGCACGCCACTGTGATCTGTTTACGGCTTTTCGCATCTAGCTTCAATGCGGAATGCTTATCAGTGATTAATTTTACTTTTCCGTGAGATACAGGATATATATTTAATACAACGTCAGTGCGCATTTCTTTAATAAAGTATTTTAGCGAATGAGTATTTAAAGTGACTTCTAGCTACAAGCGAAAAACTACTCATTTGTATACAGCCTGTGTAACTTTGTCATTGTCTAGTCATGTAATATTGCCTGTGTAAAAATTAAAATTATTACATATCGATGGTCCCTATTAAGACAGTCGGATCTACAAAACGGAACATGTTCAGGAGAGAAGATAGAAGTAGATATTAAAACTAAACTACTTGTGGTTCATACTTCAAATTTACAACAGCTTAATAATCTTTGGTATCTTTACGTGATATAATATATGTATAAGTTTATAGATCTTAATATCGCCAATCTAACGGTGTAGAAAAGTACATATTCCTAAGATTGCACTACCGACATTTTTAATTGGGACCACCTCTCTCTTTTCGTTTTAAAAAAATTAGACAAGCTGTATACAATGCTCTATAAATGCCATAAAAGCGAAACCGCTTTGCTTTTGCTAGCTTGGGAATTCGAGTTTTTTTTACGTATGAAAGTACTTAAAGTTTGTTCGTGCCGAGAACATTCCGTTAATAGTAAAGCTCTTTAATTCTGTATTGCCAAAACACAAAAGAGTCATACAAAACACAAAATAGGTACATATCTAACACCCTGTTTAATAATAATAGTGTAGACGATTTTTCATGAAATGGATTTTGATTTATTTGACTGCAAAACTGTAACAATGTAACATGCGTTTTCAAACCGTAGTTCATACATAGCTTAAGTAGCTTAGCTGTTTAACTGTATTCGTGCAATATGTGACTAACAGTCTTTTTATTATAAAAGTAAGATTGGTTGCAAAATTTTATATTGATAAAATTTAGGAACTAGCAGCTAAAAGATCCAGTGGTCATCGGTGGCGGCGTCGGCGCCAAGAAGAGGGTAGGTGACAAACTCAGCTTACACCCTAATTATAAAAACATAAGGATGAATATGCAACGGATTGGATGATCTTGATGAATATAGCTAAACACAGCGTGTCAGAAAACCAATGATTGCTACAGTTATTAGGCGGGCTAGTTATAAACTCTGAGGGAAAGAAAAAAGGACAGTTTCCGATAAAAATAATGAAGATAAAGCTTAGTAAACTATATTTTAAAGTGTAGTAACTATAGCGCTAACTCTCCAGTACATTAGAAAATTACCGGTAGAAATTGTTCCGAACGATAGATAACGTTGCCTTTTTGAAATCTCACGACTATTATCTTCATAATTATGTATAGTATTTTTTAAATTACATTATTTACAATATTTCACTAATTCAATGCAAGGCTTATTATGGCTTTTTCGAAAAATAACTAGTCAGTGAGGTCTTATTTGTAATTTTCCTTATTTTAAATCATCCGTTATGGATACACACCTAAAACCCCACGATCAGGATCACCACGGTACCGTCGTCGACTCGTGGTCTTCACACACCCTTTCGGGGTGGAGAGACGGGGTGTGTGCCGTGCAACTGCCCGTAGTGTCCTCGCCTCCCGTGAATACGGGAGGGTCATTGGGCATGATTCTTTAGTCCTCAGCGCAACTCTTCCCGTCTTGTGGTTCGTAAGAGGGAACGACGGGCAGCTTTTTTTTAACACTATGAACAAGCGTGTGACCACCATCCTGCCTGATGTTAAGCAGCGACGTGGTCTACGATGGAGGACACTTTAGAGGTTAATTAGGTCCTATTCACCCGCAACTTGAAGACCTTCAGACTGTACTGCGCAGGAAACACACATTCCGTGTTGTCATTCCACATCCTGGCGGTTCGCACTATGAAAGTAGACGCAAACCGGATGGTTTTCGTAAATGGTAAATCCACCTGGTATGAATGACGTTTTGCCGTGCGCTGCGCCCTCTGTGAGTTAAACCACTACACCATTGCAATTGGTAACCCGCCTGCCAAGTGTGGCGATTGTAGGCATTTCCTCCTAATTGATCAAAGAAATCATTGGGGAGGCCCTCGTCCAGCAGTGGACGTGATGATTATTACCCATTGTAGTGGTAACATTAAGACTCACCATTTGCAAATGGCTTCACAACTACTAGACTGTACGTAATTATTTGACATATCTTCAAAGCCTTCGTATCTATAGATAATATCACTTTCCATCGAATATCCTATCTAATCTAATCGTCCCAATATTGATTGCCGCTCCGTAGCGTTGGTACTAATCGGATGAGCTTCTCCGGTCCCACGAACATGACACTGGCATTCAGTAACACCTTGTATGAGCCACTGAAATATACTGTTCCAATCACAAAAGGGCTCTATTTAATATTTTCACAACTACGTAGTGTGTGTACGCGGTCAGCCATATTGCCAATCGAGAATATTGCGTTGGGAAAGCAAACTAATGTTTTGAGGTTTTATTCACACTGCCAACTCGACGCGGTACTAAAGCAGAGCCGCCCAAATGCAATCTATGCTTCGTAAAGCTTCGAGCCACTCCGTGTAAACTAGTTTCTGGGTGGAGTGGACGTGAATTGCTTTCCAGCAATGATTTTTCATGTAATACCAATAGAAATGTCGGAAATATAGAATTACTAGTGGACGCCCCGCGATTTCATTCTCGTAGTTTAGTAGTACCTGCATCCCAAATTTCAAGCGTCTATCTTGAGCGGTTTAGATTTTTCATACAAAAGTATTTTCCCGTTAATTCCCGTTCCCGTTGGAATATCTGGAATTCCTTTCGTCCACCCATACGGTACCTAAGCTACGTCCGTTCCAAATTTCAAGTTTCTAAGTATAGCCGTTTGGGCTGTGTGTTGATGTCAGTCAGTCAGTCAGTCAGCATTCCCTTTTATATATTTAGATATTAAAAGTTTCAAACGGGTATTACGGCGCGAAAATTAACCAAAGATAAGCACCACGGCACATGTAAACCACTGTGTCGAATCGTCGGACAAACAAAGAAAGTAAGCTAAATGCTTATCTTTGGTTAATTTTTGTGCCGAAATGCCGCTTTAAAATGTTTAATACCTATAATGTCAGTGTGCGTTTCTTTAAAAAAATATATAGAGGTATTTTAGGTGAATAAATTGTATCCGAGTGAGTTAAAATGAACCAATGACCAAATATTTCTTAGGTAGTTTTAGATAAGGTTTTGTGTGGAGGGTAATGCGCGAGAGAATACGACCGATTTTTAAACAAACCATCTTAGTCGTCAAATTCAAGGCCAATTGTCACAAAAGAGATTGGCCTCTGCCTAAAACTGACTGTCAAATTAGCTTAGATACTGCCCAAATTAATGGGATTAGAAACTTAAAATTTAATTTCAAGTTACCTTTTACAAGGCGAGGTGAGGACTAAGAAAGGATTTCTCGAAATTCAACCTTTTAAAGGATTACGAGAGCAGGGGTCCAAAGTTTTATAGAACAACTCGAGGGGGAGGTTTCAAGTATTTAAATCTGCCCTTTTAAGAAAGACTTATTAGGCATTAAATGTTCTAGAAATCGCGGAAGAATCGCGTGAAATCACAAACATTATTCAGTTAAACCAACATAAAACTTAATATCCGTTACGGGTCTCCTTATATACCAGTAAATACGTGAAAATAATCTATTTACGCGCACACAAGTGCGTTTGCCAACGCTTTGAGGTTTAAAAAGCCCAATATAATAAAATAACACACGGTTCCACTCTCTTACTAGCAACTAATACATCTACAGTAACAGTTGGTTCTTCAGTGACGACTAAGTTAGATCCCGAGGGAACTAAGGTTCGCCTTCAGTCTTAGATACCGAGAAGTAGTTTAACTTAAGAGGAAATATACTAGTTACTCTTATACAACCAAAGTATCATGGTCAGAAGTTTGTCTGAAATTTGATTTTGTGACTTAAATTAATGTTTTTTGCGTCTACTTAAATAATTTATTAATTCAGTGAGCAGTTGAAATAAGGATGATACTGTTATAAATTTACTGAATGATATTGCGACGTCTTACGCGTGAATAACACTGCAAGGAATCGTGTCGAAATATTTCATTCATTCATTCAAGAACCACTTTGTTATTGTACGTATCTCACGAGATATTTTCTTTTCATTCAAACCCTACGTAGGGTAAGTAATCAGTACCAGTATTCAATTCCTTCCCGACAAAATAAGCTCGGTATAAACTCACACCATGTTTTAATAAACAGCTTCATCAGTGCGACGTACCGTTCCTTCCCTCTACCAGTCTACACTGACACCCGTGCTCTAGAAACTTCCATCTGAAGTTATGTTATTGTTCCATTTTGCTCGGAATGGTAGGTGGCGATGTGCAGCGGAGCGCCTGTCACCGCGCAAACACTTGGAATGTTGCAAGTGCCACTCTGTGCCACGTACAGTGTGCTGCCACTGGTGTAAGGGCGTGTATACAACGAAGGCTGGAAGGATAATGTTCAGAAATGTGCATAGCTTCTGCGCACAGAGAGTTCCTAAAAGTTCCGCTTCCGATAAAAGTCGGTGCATCAAGCGGAACTTTTAGGAATGAGGCATTTATATATTTTAAAGTGAAACTTATTACATCGTCTGGAAACTTTTTCGTCTGTGTGTCGCATGTCGCGTGACGGTCAGCCGCGGAGTATTGAGTTACCGTGGTTTCGTAAAACCACACAACTTGTTTTTTGAATATTCAGTTTGATAGTGTCTCTAACGGTGACGCTACGGTGTTCTATGTTGAGCATCAATCTAACCGAAACATCTTGCCACAATGTCAATCAATATTCTGATTGACATCATCATTCACATTCCTGATCAGTGTTTTGATTAACAATCGACACACAATCTAGTGGCCTTTTTGTCATAGAGGAAATTGAGTTAAAAATACCTTATTGCTGCAGATTATCGATTTCAAAGCTCAATCCGCGCGAAAAATACTACCATTCAATTAAGTTTTGTTCACATATGTTTGCGGAGCAACGAACTTAGGAACCGATCTAGAATATAAGACGCCCTATCTAGTACGCTAGTGCATTTGCGATCATTGATGAAATGTGAAGATAGTGATTCAACAAGAGTTCATTCGTTATGTTTAAAGGATTGTTTGTGGGAAAATTGCGAATGAACGAGATAACGGAAAAATGAGAAGAACCCTAGCTGATAATTTTCGTAAAGCATTGGCAAGTCGTAGATAACCTGCTTTCATTCTGCACACGGCCTAACGTTGGTACCTACAGATACGGAGGGAGGTAGTACGGGAAACTGCACGCAGACATGTAAATGCGGGGACAGTCGTATGCATGGATTATTAGATTGTACAGCCTCGGTGTTGTTATCTATCATTGAATGGTTCGCCTTTGTTGAGTATGTTAGTTTGTGATTATACAATTTATTTAAAATCACTAAAAGTGTACCTAAAGGATAAAGGAGCCATATTGGCTATGTGCAAAGCGAGTAGTGGCAGAGAGATAACGACCGCAGCGCACAACACGGCAGAAATCGGAAACAAATGCGGATGATCAGCTGTTAAGTGTTGATTGCAGTACAAAATCAAAGCAAAGAAATGGGCCATGACTGTTGTTGCGTTGTTAACTTTTTAACGTGTTCCGTTCTTACATGCTCGGCTAATACTAATTTATTGCATTTTATCTCAGTTTGTGGTTGGAAACTAATATTATGTGTAATAGTTTCAAACTCGGTTTTTATTAGTGCCACCGTCGCGCACATAGCCAATACATGTATGTGTAGTCGATCAAAAACTTACTACTCAGCTTATCAACTATCTTTCAAAATATATCAAAATTTAAAAGATACTTCACCACGGAAGCAGTCTGAAAGATACTTATTCAGCGACATTCCTTGCCGCAATTTTGCAATCCAATGCAACGCTCCGAAGTCCCGCCGCCGTCGCGTCTCTCCCGCCCTGTCACATTCGCGCCATGTCACACAGACGCCATTTTGCTGACTCGCGATCGCAGCGACATCTATCCCAGCGCAGCTCAATGCAGACTAGACTTTTCAATTCGCTTTTCGAATTCCGAAATAGCTGTTTAGCGATTTTCATTTGTTCGCCGTTTTGAAACGTAGAACGGTACCTTTTTGATATCGGAACGCTCTGTGTTCCGGAAAAGCGGAACAATGAAATGGTATTTATTTATGATTATGTGAACTTTTTAAACTTTCCGTTAGCTAATATTTTCCACAAGATTTTACATAATAATACAATTATAGCGATCGCACACACTCTCACGTTTTTAATTTTAGTAAGTTGCAGCTGCAGGCACCCAAAGGCATTGGTTTCAAACAGCATATGCAATACTCGTACAAACAAATGTTGTGGAGCCATTAGAGATCACACACCATAAGGTATTCAGATTTCATTTCAATCCGGAAGGCCGTTCACAGACTATCTTAATATGGAAGTGAAGGATAGAAAAAGAAGGCCTATTTCCAACTTCACAAACTTGTAATTTCCTTGTCTCAACCTATAAAGGAGCAATCATCTTGAAAATACGCTTGAGGGTTCGTCGGCAGGTGCTTTTATCTTCAGAAATTCACTTTGACCCACAATTATAAGGGCTGAGGAAACCTTTCAATAGGTTATTATAGTTCGATTCGTATTCACGTTACGGTTAATAATTTGGTTGAGGCATAGAGGTGCTAAAGAAACAAGAACAATCAGTGACAAGTCAGGTTGCTTAGCAATGAAAGAAAAACAGAAAAGTCACTTGGTGACTTGGTATTGTTCGGTGTTGGTAATGCGCTTATGAATAAAATAAATGTATTCACGGGTACGGTCGGCCAAGAAAATGGTCTATCAGTTTCGATGACAGTTCCTGTGTCACTGAAACATCAATAAGGTAGAGTTGGTATATTGTGACAAGTGAACAATGAACCTTAATGTTTAATGACATTCATATGAGTTTCAACCTTAGGGTGGTAGAGCAGATTGTTGGCCGACTGTACCTCCGGCGTTTCCTTAACAAATTTCAACCTAATTCCACCTTCGCGGTTTTGCTATCGGACAACCAGGTGGAGATTTCACTTACGCGCACCAAAACAAAATCCTTAAATAAATAATAAATAAATATTTTACAACAACACACATATTGCCTTCATTCCATGTTAAGTAGCTAAAGCACTTGTGTTATGGAAATCAGACAACGAGATATATTTACTTATATACTTTTTTCTTTTCATTTAAATATATACTTATATAAATAAAACACCCAGACACATCCAACAAGTGCTTAAAAGCTCATCACCTAAGCACCTGTCAGCGGTTGGAATCGAACCCACGACCCTACGGAGCAGAGGCAGACATGCTGACCACTACACCAACGGGCCCGTCAATCCTTGGCGTCGATCTTCATTTTTGGCTTCGAATAAAGTTCGAGAATCGGCGAACCGCACAAGCAAAATTCCCAACGACGAAACTATTTATTCGAACTACGGGAATATTACCCCACTCAGGCTGAATCCATTAAGCGATACTGTCATGGGCATAATTAGTACACAATAGAAGACAATGAATGTATATGTACGTACATTACACATGACTGTAGTGCAATTACAAAGCTGTGGTCCAATGCCGTTTAACACTTAAGCGGACTGGAGAATGGCTGTAGCTGCTATTACAATAAAACTTCTATTGTGTCCGCTCAGTGACCGTGGATGTGTTAATTCTGTGGGGTTAACAACCTTTTGTGATATTACGTGGTTCCTTTTGTTATTGTAATTGTTCCTGAAAATGGCAATTATGATTGTTATTGATAAGACGTGAAGCAGACTAGGCACAGGATTAAAGTTTGAAGTCGCATCAAAGATGTACCATGGTGCAGTGTTTGTTATGTTCTTGCATATAAACAAAAGATAATATTGTTTTTTAATTAATC
>SJJU01072536.1:0-13135 GCA_012932125.1 Conopomorpha cramerella
CAGAAGTACATAAGTTTCCATGCATTTTGGTGGGAAAGATACAGAATGAAGGTGCCTAGGAAGGAAACCTGATGTGTTTGGTCTGAGCCTATTGCAACCGACCTCTAATCTAAAACCTCGAGAAGTTTTCTAAAAAAATCAATCTGTCAAAGATAGTGGGGAGCGAAAGAGATGCAAATACTTTATTCTGTGATCGTGCGTCTTCGGACTCGATCTTTCTTATTTTTAAAATAAAACTCCTCATCGCTCTTAATAGCTTACCTTCTTAACCATCTCCTTATACCAAACGGGTGTCCACTTCCTGTCAGTGTAGAGTAAGCCGAAGTCATCAGGCTCCCGTGACATCCAGTGGTTCCACAGATTATACATGTGGTCCAAAGCCTCGTGGTAATACGGCTCTGGAGCATGGCTGGTCTTCAGATCTTGCTTCAGCTTTGTTACTACACTGGAAGTTGAATATTTCAATGTATTTTAAGTTTTTGATCCTCAGTTTTGGTTCAGTTTAGATTAGAGAGTTCTGATGGTTGGGAGAGTTCATTAAATAGCAGTGGCGTGCACTGGCTTTTAGAACAAGGTAGGCAGTAATCCCCAAGGATTGACACCTATGTATAGGTAACTTGACTTTACGAAATATAGGTACATACCTACCTATCTACTCAAATACAAAACACAGGACCTTTCGTTAGTTCGCTATGTCGTGAATATAACAAAAATATTATCTAGCAATAACTCTATTATTAGGTCGGATAACCAAAATATTAAGGTAGGCAGTGTCTTTTTGCGTATATGGTGTGCACGCCACTGTTAAATAGCATGCTAAGTCTATGTACGTATCTATAATCGGGAGATAATGTGGTCCACCAGCCTGAAGTTGTACCCATAATAGGAATGTCATTGTTAGCGGCCTTACCTGTTCATAGCTTCCTTAAGCTCCGGACTCATGCTGCTCAGATGACAGTCGTCGCTAGATTCTGTGTAGTAGAACTTTATTTCCTGAACAAGAAACACATGGCGTAATCAATAGATGACCAGATTTAAGAAAGATAAAAAGTACTTATAACGTATTATATTTTACTTTATAACCCTTAACCATATCGCTTTTATTAATAAACATAACATAGGTACCTAATTATTAGGGACATGAAGGATATATTGACCGATCTGGCGGCAATAGAATTACACAATATTGGTTTGTAGTTTGATCTATTGTTTCTACAAATACGAAGAAGTTAATATCTTGTTCTCAATCTACATCGATACACAACTTAGAACTAACGATACACATGGACACAAAGCTATTGTTGTGTAAAAACCACATTCAGAGTTTAAGGGTTAAGATTTACCGTGGTGTTTATAAAGTTAGAATAATGCTAGTGCACCGCTAGTGTAGGACTCAAAAATTGCTTAATAATTTGATAATTAGTCAACGTTTTAACTTTTTATTAGGTAGGTACTACGAAGATTGTCTAATATGCAACGTTATTTTTTTTTAAAGAAGATGAACTAATTGATTCTGAATTATAGAGAGTATAAATGAACATACAACGACCAGATTAGACCATGTCTTGGCGGAAGGTGGCGTGAAGAGTACCCTCTTGAAACCGGAGGTCATGTATGAAAAGTTGTATGAATGTAGATGAAGCGAAAGAGGTATGTCAGGATCGTGACAAATGGAAATCTATAATATCACCCCTCTAGAAGACAGGCGTGAAGTGTATGTACTCGTATGTATGTATTTTTTTGTATGTTTGCAAGAAAACATGATTCTGAAACTTTAGCAAACCTCACCTCTATGTTGACATCTCTGTCCAGCCCCAGCAAGTCTACCTTGCTTCCGGCCACCACAGACATCAGCGGTGCCAAGTCTTCTACGTGTTTAGATATGAAGCCCAGGCATAGCATGGAATCTTCTGTGCCTTCTCGGAATAGGACTCCTGAGGGTTTTAAAAACACATTGTGAATGGTAGCTAATAACTATTACGCTTGTCAGTTTCTGTCCGATTCACACTTCACTAGGAGATCAACTGATGGGCTCAAGAATTAGAGTTAATATAATTTACGACCCAGGCAGTAATAAGTAGATATTAAAAATAAGTAGAGCAAGAAAAGATGCAGAGGTCGGTGTTCTTCTCTGGAAATTCTCCCTGTTCAAATTGAGTGTGCTAGGATAGGAATCTTCATAGATAGACATGAGTGTAAGACCTCATGTCTGTTGTTGACTGTTGGAGCGAAAGGCAAAATTACTGCAATTTAATCCCCTCTCACGCTCCAAGTGGAGTCATTCACGACAACGATCCTCTTCTTCTGAGCCAGGGCTTTGTCACCTATCTATCTACGACGAGCCCATCACTTTAACAGGGAACTCATGAAGTAATGGCGCTAGTATCGCTTGCTCATAAAATATCATTCAGTTCATCTGTCAGATTCTCTCGCTTCCATTGTTTCTTCACTTCTACCTAAATACTTAATAACGAATGCAGACCTCTTAAGTTGGTGACATTGGCTGTAGGATGATATCCGAACAGTCCGCAGTAGAATGCAGGCATGCGCGTAGAGCCGCCCACATCCGTGCCTGGAAATATTACAGGTCTTAAACTATACTGGAAGTATACGTATATTGTAATTAGGATAATTTATTATAGAAAGTTCTTCTTCCCACTGGCATGGTTGACGGGTGGATTCAGGATCCCCTACGGTTTTATATAAAGAGGTCGAATGAAACGTTCCGGGGCTGAAAATTCTGACCTGTTGCAAAGTCCCTAGTTGAGCGTACAGAAACAGACTTCGTCTTAACACTTTCACTGACTTAACACGATAGAAGTTTTAATGAGGAATTTTCAAACTCCAAAACATTCTTATCCAGATGTCCAGGGTGACTTCTCTCAGTTACAGTTATTTAAACATTAAACACTTTTGTGACATGAAATCGACAATAATATCACGATACGGACTGCTTGAAGTTATTCATGGGATTTTGTGACGGGAAGCGATGAGATGAGTAAATGGTTTCTTTATTCTCATTTTCAAAATATTTTTTCGCTGCAATTATTGTGTTAATATGGTGGATTTAGTGTTATAATGTGCTTGTGATGAAAAATAATGTAGTGACAGTGAGAAGTAAAGGAGAGGACTCCTATTTGATCAATTTGTTATTCCCGTGTAATGTTCCATGCAGCGTTGAAATGTGATGGTCCACCCTCACGTTTCAATGAGACTTTGACGATTGACAACGATTTTTACCACTTTGCTCATCTACACTCGATACTAGCAAAAAATATTGGCACAAGCTAATAGATTGCCATTTAAAAAGAGGACTTATTCATTTAATTGACATTTATCCCCATCTAATACACCTAGCGCCCATCTGTCATAACTAAGAGAAACAACGAACCTGATAATACCCAGTTTCGATAGTCGGGATGTATCACCTAAAGTGTTAAAAGGGCAGGCTAGAAGACTCACAGAGGCTGATGGGCGTGGCGTAAGTGGCGGTGAGCGCGGCTTCGGCGCCACTGGAGCCTCCTGGAGTGCGGCCTGTGTGGTGCGGGTTGCGGCTCATGCCGTACAACATATTGCGGGTTTCTTGCCTAGAAGGTTGGAAGGTAGGTACTTAGGTAGGTATAGTTGTCACCTCAGACCAAAAACAACAAGACTTGCAGTCCTAAACTGACGTTAAGAATAAAAAGAGACAATTTATCTTCTGTTCTTTAATGCGTATCAGGTTAAATCTGGATCCAAGATATCAAATTTGTGGTAAAAATGACAATTTGGATCCAGAAGTACATCATTTTATATTTTATATTTAGTACATCAGTATTTGGTCTGAGGTTGTAATGTATGGACACTAGGTGACCCAGTAAACGTTTTTAAGCCGGACGCCCCGCGATTTCATTCCTTGTTCGTATTTTTCAGTTTGTATTACTGAAAAAAACGTCTGTTCGTATTTTCAGTCATGTTATCAATTCATTCTTTTTAATGACGTAAGACTGCAAGCTGGGATTGGTGAACACTGGACATTTCCGCAAACGAAAAAAAAACAGACATTTTCTTACTGTCCCCACCGATGTATAGTTTGTATGAAACTGAAAAACTACACGACTGAAATCGCACGGCGTCCGGTATAAAAATGTTTGCCGGGTCGGCTCACTACTTACATCGACCATAAATAACCAATATTAGATCTACAAAAATGCTATTTTACAGGAAACGAAAAAAATGTTTCATGAAAAATTTTGTTTGATATATTTTTTATGTGATTTTTGTAATATAGAGGTAAGTAAAAGGAAAATACCGAAAAATGCATTGATGACATTGTGTGACTTTGAGTTGATCCAAAATTACACTGAGGAGTATATTCCATTGTTCAAATAGGTACAATATTATTAAAAAAACATAGAATGTTTTCTTTTTCACGACTGTGTTGTCGACTTAGGTGTTTTTACCATTTAATGCAGATTTTTTTATGCAAATTTAGGATATTATTATTTAGCAATCAAAACATCTAAATCGACAAAAGTTAGGAGGTTTTTATTATTCAAGATCGACATATTAATTAATTTATTTATTTATTAAGCCGAGATAATCAGTGCGGAGTTGAGCAGAGCTCTGATTGTTATGTCTCCTGAGAATAGGGAATTAAGAGCATACCAAAGACGCTAAGCAAGTAACGTACCATATTAGCAACTCCGGTAAATTAGTAGTAGCCAGAAGTATAGCCCCAGCTTCCTTCATCAAGCGAATTGCCTCACTATCTTCGGTTGCTCGCTCGTTCCTCCGCGACCAGAGGCCCAGGGTCAGCCGCATGCCTTTCGCAGCTTGAGACTCCTTGCTCGTGAAGGGGACTCCTGCGGTAGGTATTTTTATGTGCCTGGTCTATTAGAATACACTTTCGGGAAGGGTAAAATAGGAAAAAATGGTTAATAAGTACCATCTAAATTAGTAAATACGAAGTGCGGTGCCACACACAATCTATACCTACCTGATACTTAGATCCATTATCCACGATATTAAAGCGAGGTAGGTAGGTAGATTTCTAAGTAAATTAAATTACCTATTATTTCCTTAGAAATCGTACTATAAATTATAGATGCGACGTTTGTTACCCTTTACGTAAAATGTACTCGATTGGATCGGATTTCGATGAAACTTTACAATAACATAGCTTATACATTGGAATAACACATAGGCTACATTTTATCCCGAATTTTCCAATGGAATCGGGATAAACTACGAGTAACACGCGGCGTCCAACTAGCATTAATAAAGAGGTGAGTCAACGACATGGCTAATTTATTATTCAGTGGAAGAATATCGATAAAAATGTTTCCGTACGTATTCATAAGAATTTAAATGGTTTGTTTACCTTAATTGTTAGCCATATGTAGATAGGTAACTAGAAGCAAGTGACATGCTCGCTCTATAGTCTACTTTATACATGTCGATTCCGAGAAACCTGTGCCTTTAGGTTAATACAGGTAGGAACTCTTTCCTCCACTCTTTATAATAATATCGGCGTAAAGCTGATATTACTGCGTGTAAAAGGACCCCAAGCATTTAATCGTCTTAGAAACGTTGTTGGTCTCGGAAATATGAACAACTACTCACATCAAAAGTGTCTTGGAATCATGTACATTTGAGAAGATTGCAATCAAGAATATATTTTACAAAAACTGAATTCTTTCATAATTTATTCAAAATGTGGTGATAAGTCATTGATACAGGCATGGGGCATTAGGTAGGAGACCAATCCAGAAGATTAGATTTGATTTAAATAATTTAGATTTTTTTAGAGCTAAAAATGTTCTTGATCCCTAGACACTTTTGATGTGTGTAGGTATTACTATGGCGACACAATGTTACAAAAAAAACTTTTTGACATAGGGTTCCTTGAAGAAAGTTGTCTAATGTCATGGGCTGAGTGGTTTTCTCGAGTTTTGCTAACATTTTTAATTTGAGCTTGTAAAAGTAATAAAAAATTCAGTGTGGACTTATAACAAATCCCCATAGTTGGTCACTTATCACAAGAAGAGTCTATGATCGTGGCCTCTCCTTGTTTTCCTTGTGTAGGAGTGACACATTCGCCACTTTCACGACTTTAAACCTGACTCCGGGAATGTCACCAACAATATAACCTTTACGACCGAAACCTGCTACTAGCACATGTGATAATTATGATTTAGCAAATGTGATAGTCTCACCAAGAAACGGTTTCTTCTTCAACTCATCCTGCGTGATGCCGGCAGCCAGCCTGCGGTCCACCTCCCGTGCCTCCTCGAGCGCAGCTTCAAACCGGTCTTCCACCACTGCATTGATTATCGGGTTCACCTAGATAAATAATTAATTGTTATGACAAACCTGTATACCTACAGGAAGAATGAACTGGTCTGCCATTTTATGTACTTACTAAGTACGGTCGGCGTAGAAAATGCAGCAATTTGATAACACTTCCTGTGTTAGTGACACACCTGAATATAGTAGAGTTGTTATATGTATACATATAACTAGATGACGACCCGCGATTTCTTAATGTCTAACATTTATACATACATATAAAATTCAACCTTAGGGTTGTTGACCAGATTCTTCGACTATACATACTTACCCCTTACAAGGTACAAAAACAAAAGGGAAGAAAACGCGAATAGATGGCGCTTCGTACGCTTGAATGAACCAATGAAAGTGAGGCAATCTGTCACATGAACTTGTTGTGACAATCGTTAACCAATCGTGTTGTTTTGGCTCAAGCTATACTAGCGCCATTAGTTCATATGTTTTCTTCCCGATTGTTACAAACATTATCAGAAGGAAAACGTCGTCATAAGGAAACCTAATTAGGTAGGCAAAGAGAGTGTTCAAGGATCTTTTAGCGCGCGAATACCGAGTACCTATTCTCCATAATTTCTCGACAACCACACCCTTTATATCCCTGCTTGTATGTATGTAGGTAATGTGTGGAAGTGCAAAACCGTTGGCTCTTAAATAGGGTATTTTCAGGTACCTCGTTTCTCTTTTGACAGATGGCGCTACTTGTAATTCGGGGGGAAAATTTCAACGAAATTACACAGTCAGTACTGAAGGTGACAGTAAATTGTTATATTGTTTGCTTACATGTTACAAAAGTGTCTGAAGTTTGATTAACTTACCCAAAATAATAAGAAACGTATTAAAATATAACTGACAGAAGTCATCCTGGATCCACTAGCGGCATCTAGATAAGAAATTTTTGGAGCTTGATAATTCTCCATTGGATGCATATTTTTTTAACCTACTTAGCAAAATCTCTAGAGACGGAATATTTGGTAGGTACTTACATAAAATTACATAACAATAATTATGGCTATAAATAACCACGTTTATTTATTCACATTAACATCATTATCGCAGAGATAGGTAGCTAATTACGTCACGTCTCCCGTAGGTATATAATACTCACTCACTTACGTATTAATTGCGAACTTGATCTTGGCCTTTGCAATCCATTGTTGTGTTGTAACATTACGAAAAGTTGAATCCATTGTATTACATACCTATTGTCTGCGTATGTGAGTAGGTACCTACCCATCTGACACTCCGCGATGCACTGTTTATGCAATTACTCTCAGACCAAACACAAATAGAATTGCAAGCCGGGTCTTCCTCTTTCTAAGCAATATGTATTGAAGTTGGATGTACTTCTGGATCCAAACTGTCATTTCGGCAGTAAAAGTGACAGTTTTGTATGAATTTTTTTTATTTGAAAGCTCCCAATTAAATTTAGTTTAGTTCCGACAATGAAATACATGAGAAAACAGTCTTTCTCTTTCTAAGCAATATGTATGGAAGTTGGATATACTCTGGATCCAAACTGTTCCAACCATTTCGGTAGTAAAAGTGACAGTTTGGATCCAGAAGTACATACAATTCCCTGCTACGCCGTAAGGGACAGAAGATAAATATCTCTTACTCTTTCACTCCTGCATGTTTACCTTATCGTTGTCTCGTTTTATTCTAAAAGACAATTTCGGATTGCAAATAGTTGTTTTTCGTCTGAGCAAAATAACGAAATGCACACTCGAAAACTAAAGTAATGGGGAAGTTTCTTTCATTACTGTCAAACTTTGTTCGGAAAGTATGACAGTAATGACAGTTCTCCAACCGAAAACCTGTCAGAATAACGTCAAAGAAAATTCCCCATTACTTTAGTTTTCGAGTGTTTTCGTGCTTCGGATTGCAGTTTACTCTGTCGATAGATGGATTTGAGCGGTCTGAAAATATCTAACTTATGTATTATGTATTGACTATGTGATCACTAGCGGCTTTCTTTTACGGAACTAGGACCGTAGCGACTCGGCAGCCGGATGGGCATAGTAGCCTAGCCATAGCCTCAAGCTCAAGCCAAATCAATTATTAAAAAACTAGCTGACCTGGCAAACTTTGTTTTACCAGTATACTTTATAGTCTATATGCTATTCTAAAATCCGTCCAGTACTTTTTGCGTGAAAGAAGGACAAACATACATCCATACATCCATCCAAACTTTCGCATTTATAATATTAGTAGGATATTTGGTTCTCCAATTCTGCCACCTAAGCGTTTTGAGTTTGGTTTAGGTTAGAGCTACGATATGTTTAATTGTTTATCTCTGAGTCGTCCCGACGTAGATCGGGTTTTCGGAGTCACGCTGCCCCATCCCTAAGTATATTAATTATTTATGAGGGGGTCAAAAGTGGCTCCAAATGGTTCGTGTAATATAATGACGGTGCGGCTCGCCAGTTCTGTTTCTAGAACTTGGCTTGACACGCTACCGCGTGTCTAGATGGAAAAGAAGAGTTAAGCTTAGTTGAATATTGAAAACTATCCGTCCAGGTCCATTGTGTATGCAGATAGAGAAACAGTTTTGACTCTACGATCAAAATGTTCATTCACTGTTTCTGTAGACTCTACTGCCCATTACAGGTAGGTGTCAATGCCCCCAAATAAAAGAATATGGATCTCTTCTTACAATCAACTGAACCCGTTTGTGTGGGGAGGTCGACATTATTTTTCGCTTCGGGATATTGACGCCTGGTGAAAATTAAATGCACTCAGTGCGGCGTACAGAAAAAATAGACTTCGACTTAAAAGGGTATTTCTGGATCACTCGTAAAAGTTGGTAACTTACCTGACTAGGTATGCAATAGTTACGCGAGTACAGTTCGCACAAAAAGGCGTGTGAAAACTAGTGACTACAATTCTCTGTTTTAAATTTTACGTAAACCGGCTATAATTTCCACGTAATTTGATGTTTCTTTAAAAACTTTGTAAACAGTATTGCTAAATGTGTATTTGGTGGAATAGGCATTAGGACTATAGGTAGGTAGATATGGATAAGTAGGTACCTACTGCCTACCTCGAGTCTTGACTTTTATATACACACTGCACTGTACCTACGAGAAATAATAAATAATAATTAACGTTGCATGGAGGTCTGCTAGGTATTCATTATGATAGGTTATGTAGGTATCAAATTTAGAAAAAAATAATTAGTATGTAGGTAGGTACGTACATACCTACTCAGACAAAGTTGCTTGGGTACAGCTCCTTCATTTAAAATATACCTACTTGAGTTATTGTTTAAGTTTATTTTACTAATTTTAAGTCACCAGATAATGACAGAGTCAGTACATTCTAAAAGTGAACTTTGTAGATAAGTAGGTTTGTAAAAATATAAGTTGCATACGCTTTATATAGAGCGGGGAGCGGGGTCTAGTTTACTAAAGTTTTGTACGTTTATATTAAGTAATTTATATAAAGTACTGGCTTACATACTTAGATAAAATATAATTTTTACTCACCAATTTCATTCGTTCAATAACCGCTTTCACTAAGTCCTCTGACAACAGTTCGCCATTTTTTACTTTTCGCGCCAAACTCACAGCGCTCTCAGCAAGGATCGCATGCTTTTTGTCCAAGTCCGGAATTGGTTTTTTCTGACAGTTCCACACCACACCGAACAGAATGTCTATGATTTTGTCCAATATTATTCTCACGTACTTCAGTACGGCTTTTAGATACTTGCACATTTTGGTCGTTTTTGTTCACAGATGATAGCTAACCTACCTAGGTAGAGATAAAATTTGCGGTTTTCGTGGTTGGAATTATTTCAAAAGTAGTTTAACTGCATATTGGCTAAATTGTGTAGGTAATATTCCACATTAGATTATGCTAATCTGTTCTTGGATTGGTTCACTTCGGCTATTAGAATGTAACGTACCACCAAAATGACCAGTTCAAGGGAAAGCCGAATCTTGTGATTAGAACTGTTGATTAATGGGACTCAAAATAGTTAATAGTTAAGTAGAATCTGCTCTTTAGGAAGTTACATTAAGTAAGTACTTACTACTTACCTAATCTAATTAGGAAGAATCTAATAGGTACCCAACCTATTAGATCAAAAATAAACATGTAGAGACACCAGGAAAAACATTGCATATTCAACTATTACCTACATAGTTTGAACATTCGCATAGATATTTAAAATTGTTCCAGATGACTGAGCTTAAGCAACAATAACAGACGAAATTAAGTTCAATCGTCCATATTAATAGACGAAGAATAGTTACAAAACACGCAAACCTGTTTAACCGGCAGACTGGCAGCGATGCAAAAACAGAAATTAAATTACCTTTTTTTTCTTTTTAAATGTGATATTCAACCATAGATAAGACACTACAACACTTTTTATGACAACAAACTTTTTAAAATTTTGAAATATAAAAAAAAATAAACATAGAACGCGGACAGAACCACTGCCCGCTGCAGTCGCGAAACGACTAGGACTAGTTCCTGTCATTATATTAGCTGCAATATTGTGAAAGGATGCAATCCAACCTGTTATTTTCCCTAGTCTATCAGTGTGTTACATCATAGCACTGTTTCAGGTAAATAGGTGCGGAAGCCACAGTTTCTTTTTCTTTCCTCTTGATAAGTTACTTATTTACCTAAAGGTAAGTAGGTAGGTAAATATCAACTGGCACGTTGTAATTTACTTCCAAAGAGGTCACAGTGCACTGCCAAAGTCCATCCGTATTTGTAATCTGGCTTGGAATACTCAAGTACAGTCTTTTGGGGCGTGGTTTCTTTGGCACCCAATGCTAATGAGGAGTGTTCTAAAAAAATCAATCTGTCAAAGATAGTAAAAGAAAACGAACCTAAAAGTATGTTGGTACCTATCGTTTTTAAAGGAAACTCATCATTTAGTTTTGTTTTGATGGATAATGCTCCTTGTTATCACATAAATATTATACTAGTTACTACCAACTTATCAGATTTTTTTAAATCTCATTGTTTAGGGATTATCATAAGCGCATTATTGATAACTTGATTCATAAATCGGTCCTATTGTATGTACTCAATGATGTACCTATATGTATAATTACGGGGTTATCGTACCTATGTGTACCTATACGGGTTTATTATACCCACAGCAAACACGTTATCCTTGAAGAACGTCATTTTTACTTCTCGAGCTATAAGTAGCTAAAAATATATTTTTTTTGCTTAATGGGCGGCAAGTGAGCAATTATGTTTATTTTAAGAACTCTATAGTTAAGGGTATCCTTAGGCTATAGACATGGGAGGGACCACGGCGTTTACGTTTCGATTCCCGCATTGGAGACGTGGAATTTATTTCTAGACTAGGCGTACCCCTGCGGTGTTACGCGTAATGTGTCCCGTTCCCGTGAGAATTTCAAGATAAAAAATCCTTTGTGGTAATCAACGGTGTCAGCTAACTCTATACCAAATTTTATTACAATCGTCCCAGCCGTTAAGACGTGAAGAAGTAACAACCAACACACTTGTACTTTCACCTTAATAGCGTTGGAAGATCAATGGCACAGCTTTAAACTTCTTCTGAAACTCACTCTACTTCAGTCTTGAAGTATTTAGGTCCTACGTCTGAAACCCTTAAAAAAGATGTTCTTCTGTTTGCTATTCCCTTTAGGGTCTCCACAAGTTGTCTCCACGCCCTTGTATCCGCGGCAATTTTATTGACGTCGCTCCAGCAAAAAGGGTTTGGACTCGGCCTAGCGATTGTCATTGCTAGATTTGCTAATCTCTAGGTATTTTCTTTTTAACTTATTGGTGAATTTTATAAGTAACAAGCCCTGCAAACATTTGTTTTGCCATAGGAAGTCGCCTTTGCACCTCGTGTATTGGAAGAAATATAACTTTTAAACTTTCTCTGGACGTCCACGTGTAATTCAAGACCCGTTCTCAAGTTTTAGCGAGACTAACGAACATCTATTCATTTTTATATAATAGAGATAATACGTAAATAATGCATTAATTTCGACCAAATTTGATTACCATAAAAACGGCTCTAGTAAGTTAATCTTAAAAGACAGACATATACTGCCGCGAACATTTTTATAGATCCTTTCAAGAGTAATAATTCATTCATACATATATTTTTGCTATCTTGAACCGTTTTCACAGCGCACGCAACGGAAGCCCTCAAGGATGAAAATGTTTCCCCGTTTTTGGCACATTTTCCATTATTTCTTCGCTCCTAATAGTTGCAGCATAATGCTATATAGCCTAAAGCCTTCCTCGCTAAATGGTCTATTCAACACAAAAAGTTTTCATTTTTCAGTTTCGATTTTTTCAAATCGAACCAGTACTTCCTGAGATTAGCGGGTACAAACAAACAAACAAACAAACTCTTCAGCTTTATAATATTAGTATAGATAATTAGATTACTAAGTAAATAGAACTAATGTAGAACTAATCGTCTATCTAGATTTAATTTTTTTAATTACGAATACATTTAATGTATTCGTTAAAACGCAGGGCATGGTCAATCGTTGGGTACACAGACATGAAAATGCTGATGGAAAAACAAAGGACTATCTGTTGTCTCAAGAAATGGTTCATAATAGGTTCATATCATAGCATGTTTGAATGATAAAGTAGCTATATTTACCTCTAATTGAAACGAGTTTTTATTTTGACCTAGTCATTGTTGTAGGTAACTATTTACATACAAACATATCATTGAACCCACCTGTATGCTGTACGCACCAAACAAAAACCCGTTTTTTATTTGATGACGAAGATCGCTACATCTTAGGTAAGTTTACGAAAAAGATCTGTTTGTCAGTTTGTCTGGATTCAT
>SJJU01072538.1:0-14132 GCA_012932125.1 Conopomorpha cramerella
AGTGACTTGAAGACCTCCAGACTGTACTGCGCGGGAAACACAGACTCCGGCCACCATCCTGCCTCTGATGTTAAGCAGCGACGTGGTCTACGATGGAGCACACTTGTTCGTTAGGTACCTATTCACCCCAGTGACTTGAAGACCTCCAGACTGTACTGCACAGGACTTTGCATTTACCTGTGTCACTTTAACTGAAATCGATCAAGAAAAGAAACAGTTACACTATTGACCTCTGCGGGGTCACATCAAGCGACCTCACGGTACTAAAGTTATTTGACAGTGACAATTGGATAATGTCCGGTTAGATTACGTTGACAAATTTTACTGTCAACTGTACATTTATGAAGAGTGACGGAACGATGGCAGTACGGTTATCGTGATTGGAGTAGATTTGTCTTGAAGTGCTATCTCTCTTTATTGCACGCAGTCATAGTAGAAATACCTATATTACGTGTATATTTACATACATAATATAAAACTAAGTCGCCACTCTCGAAGTGTCCCTATGCTTAGATCTTTAAAACTACCAGGCCCTAGGTAAAGGTGAAATAATTGTCCTCGGTCCGTATAATTGGCTCGACCACCTCTATAGGTATTGCTGCTGTGACATGCGCAATCGGCGCAATAGAAAGAGATGGTGGATCAAGACATAGCAACGCATTTTTGCTAAGCCTACAGCTTATGATGTTACAAGGATATTTGTGGCGTTCGAGTGGTGAATATTCAGTTACATTTCTTGATAACCACAAATATTTTTTTGTATTTGTTTAGTCGACTTTTGTGGTTTATTTATTACTTGTATTGTGATATGAAGAATTACATAAAACGAGACTTGATTGGCTCATAATATTAGTGCATACTTTTCATCCACGCGCCAAAATACCTTTGTTTAACTTACGGTTTTGTCTCAATTGAATGTCAATTTTACTTATACTACGCCCGTCTCCCAAAGGAACCTCTACATATTCATACTTAAACTCTCCTGTACTATCCCTAATGGGATGTACGGTTGGCCAAGAAAGGGGTGCAGGTATGAAGTTTTCATGACACTTTCTCTGTCACTAAAACATCAATATGGTAGAGTTGTTATATTGTGACAAGTGAACAATGAACCTTCATGTCTAATGATATACTTTAGAGTGGTAGACCAGGCTCTTGACAGACTGTATGTGACTGTCACCAGTGTCAAGATGTCGATACAGTGAGACAAGGCACTCTGGCGCGTGGCTACAACGCTTGCCGACCAATCGACTCCATATTATAACAATACAAGGATCAACGAAACATCTAACTAAAGAAAACCAAGAAAGGGAGGAATACAGGGGTGAAAGTGGTCTGTGTTGACGACACTTCCCGTGTCACTAAAACATCAATAAGGTAGAGTTGTTATATTGTGACATGTGAACAATGGACCTTCATGTCTAATGACATTCAAGTTTCAGCCTTAGGGTGTCAGAGCTGATTCTTGCCCGACTGTACAGAAGGACGCATTGTCTTCAAATTTAAATAATTTTATTGCCTTCATGTGTGTACTATAGGTGTAGTCTCAACATGAAACCCTGCTAGGGTACTGCAACATGAAACTAAAATAAACTAAAACCTTAGGTAATGGTTTAAAGAGTAACAATAAAGTATTTTGTTTTAATTAAAAGTCTTCTCTCTTCACGATATTAACATGGTGAACCGAAAAATGATCTGAAGTGCGTTGTTTTTGAAGAATGACATCTGAATGTCCAATATCAGCTATCACCACCATCAGCCACATGCCGTCCATTGCTGGACGAGGGTGTCCTCCAAAAATTTTCATGATCGTTAGGAGGGGAATGCCAATAATCGCCACGCTTGGGGCGGCGGGTTGTGATCGCAGTGGTGTTGTGGTTTAACTCACAGAAAGCGCTGCTGCCAGTCCTCTGGAGAGTTCCCTCGGTCGCCTCGCACAGACCCCCACTACGGAAAAAGTTAGGTTGGGCTGTATTATATTCGCCGTTACCACGCGGCTCGGTGCTCTCTGTGCATTACTCCACTGCGGTCGCCAACCCGCCTGCCAAGTGTGCCGATTATTGCCATTTCCCCAAATTATCACGGAAATCGATTGCAGACCTAAATACCTAACCACCAGGCCACATACGCTTAAGTTTAGTGTGTCTCCAGCTCTATACTATCTTTACAACTATTTTCATTAGGCACTTAATATAAGTATGTAATATAATATAAGTAAGTATGGCTGTATCCACAAAGCGTATGATTTTTTTATGACCAGTGATAAAAAAGGCATGAAACTTTTGCATTTAGAGATTGTTTTAATTAGCGACTAGGCGTCGTTTATAGGGAGACCATACAACCACTAGACTTCTAGGCTCCGCTAAGTTTTATGCTTTGTCTCACTCTAAAGGCGAGTGTTAAAAAGAGACAAATGCGCCTCTATTATTGCATTGATTTTGCTACGCACATCAAAAGTGTCTAAGGATCAAGAACATTTTTAGCTCTAAAAATAATAATTTATTTAAATCAAATCTAATCTTCTGGATTGGTCTCCTACATAATTCCCCATGCCTGTATCAATGAATTATCACCACATTTTGAATAAGTTATGAATGAATTCAGTTTTTGTAAAATATATTCTTGTTCTCTGAATCTGTGTTTCCTGCTCAGTACAGTCTGAAGGTCTTCAAGTCACTGGGGTGAATGGGTACCTACTGAACAAGTGTGCTCCATCGTAGACCACATCGCTGCTTAACATCAGCCAGAATGTGGAATGACTTGCCGGAGTCTGTGTTACCTGCGCAGTACAGTCTGAAGGTATTCAAGTCACTGGGGTGAATGGGTACCTAATGAACAAGTGTGCTCCATCGTAGACCACATCGCTGCTTAACATCAGCCAGGATGGTGGTCAAAGGCACAAGCCTTTGACAATCATTGCGTTAAAAAAAACATATAATACCAAAATGCTACAAAGATAACTGGTCTAGTGATAATAATTAAGAGTCATAAATTGCAAGCGATTTTGACTGAAAATAAGCTAATTGACAGTGATTTGATTATATAATCATGAAGAGTTAAGTCAACGTCCAAATTTGTTCTCCAAGTTCGCTCCTATTTTGCGATACTTCCTGTCAACAAAATTTATGCATTGTTTTAAGGAGAGTAACAATAACGGTTGTTTTACAACTCAATGTTGTTCACCGAGTGTAGACCGCTAGTGTTCGAGTGGAGACCGCGTCTCGGCAAACGGAGTGTAGGACGCCCTCAGGCAAGGTGGACTGATGATATACGCAAGATGGCTGGCAGAAGCTGGATGCGAGCAGCCGAAAACAGATCACAGTGGCGTGCAATTGGAGAGGCCTATGTCCAGTGGACAAGTATGGGCTGATGATGATGATGAGTTGTTCCTGGCTTATTCCGACTATCCTACTGGAATGTACCCCAGTAATATTGGTAAAATGCCGCCTCGAATTATCCAGCCATTCAATGTTGAAAAGTTAATTTAATGTTACAAGTGGATTCCTTCGCCGTCTTATTTCCCACTATCCACCCGGTGCATTGCTAACGGAAATGAGTGGGGTATATCGAGCCGAGTCATGGCTTAGAAACATTTTTGAATTAATGCATCATCCTCAGGAAATGGAAAAAAAATATAATCCCCAACAAAATGGTCGTACAGAGGGGCAAAAATTTGGAGATGAATATTTTTCATTTTCCCGCATTGTCGCCATAGTAAAAGTTGTTCATATTGACACGAGCCCAACAACGTTTCTAAGACCATTGCTCGGAGTCCTTTTACACTCTGTACTGTGTGTTCATTTTCCCGCATTGTCGCCATAGTAAAAGTTGTTCATATTGACACGAGCCCAACAACGTTTCTAAGACCATTGCTCGGGGTCCTTTTACACTCTGTACTGTGTGTTCATTTCCCCGCATTGTCGCCATAGTAAAAGTTGTTCATATTCACACGAGCCCAACAACGTTTCTAAGACCATTGCTCGGGGTCCTTTTACACTCTGGACTGTGTGTTCATTTCCCCGCATTGTCACCATAGTAAAAGTTGTTCATATTGACACGACCCCAACAACGTTTCTAAGACAATTTTGCTCGGGGTCCTTTTACACTCTATACTGTGTGTTCATTTCCCCGCATTGTCGCCACAGTAAAAGTTGTTCATATTGACACGAGCCCAACAACGTTTCTAAGACCATTGCTCGGGGTCCTTTTACACGCAGTATACTGTAGTTAACCGCATTGTTCTACTACGTCATCTTCCATGGAAAAAATGGAACCTACCCGAAGCACTGAGTTAGTTACAAATTTTGATGTGATATTTACAATTAGTAAGAGACATTTTACATCTATAAAAAAATATGTAAATAGTATACCTACGGCTTTTAATACCTAAGATATTTAAAAACATGTTTGCCCGATTTATAGTTCGTCCTGTAATAGAAAAAAATCCATCCGAAAAGGTTGTTTTCCAATTTGAGCTGCATTGTTTTCAAACCACTTTGCCCGAGCCAATAGGGCGCGCGTTCAAAATAGCGGGGAAATACGTCATTTTTCCAAGATGGCGGTGTGTTTACGTCACGCCAAATTGCTTTGGCTAATTGAGTTGCCCGTTTAGAAAACTTAGTTGAAATTCGATAGAATTTTCCCCACGCGCGGTGGAAATTAAATTTTCTTGCAATTGTTATTTTACATATTGTAGGTGAACTTTTGTAACATTTACAAGGCTAGTAATGAAATTTTTGCTGTTATGTAATTATATATTTCGCATTTGCTTTAAAAGTGCCTCTGCCTATCCCGCTTCGGGATTAAAAGGCGTGAAGTGTATTTATTATTATTATGTACATAAATATATGACCGGGTCACGCTTGTATTGCTTGTCAAAACAGCGTCTGTGGTCCAGTTGGTCGGATCCTTGACTTGTAACCGGGAGGTCCCGGGTTCGAGTTCGGCTACTGGACGTGTACCAATGGGACTCTTTTTCAGAGCCTATGTACGCAACGCAACTCTCGTACGGTGAAGTACAACATCGTGGAAATATCTCGGAAAAACATTTTCGTTCGAAAGCTAGGCAGAAGATAAAAAAAACGTTAAACTAATAAAGGTAATTGTCATGTTCCAGGTGGCGAGTGCAGCTTCCCCTCGTCGTGGTCCGGCAGCTGGTTCCAGTCCGGCGTGCCGCAGCTGCTCGCCGTCAACTCCACCCACATACAGATGAAGGGCGAATGCTCTGAAAGTCTGGGCCATGGCAAATACGTCTTGTATAACAGGTGCGTTTGTTTGCAAGTTTAATACACACATCAAAAGTGTCTAGGGATCAAAAACATTTTAGCTCTAAAAAAATCTAATTTATTTAAATCAAATCTAATCTTCTGGATTGGTCCCCTACCTAATTTCCCATGCCTGTATCAATGACTTATCACCACATTTTGAATAAATTATGAATGAATTCAGTTGTTGTAAAATATATTCTTGATTGCAATCTTCTAAAATGTACTTGATCCCTAGACACTTTTGATGTGTGTAAAACAATAATTTTACATGTCAGTGTTCACACAATGGGGAATTTTCTTTGACGTTTTTCTGACATATTTTCGGGCTCAGAACTGTCATTACTGTCATACTTTCCAAACAAAGTTTGACAGTGATGTCGCGTACATCGGCTCTGATAAATAGTCTCTTTGGTACACGTCGATCGCAAATTAAGTATCCAACCAACTGGACCACAGACGCTCTCTTGGACTCATTATAAGCCTGAAAATGAACACATTTCACGCCTATTTTTAATTTATCTCATAAACCGTGATAAATGTACAGTTCGATGATGATGGGTGGCTGCTAGAGGCTGCAGACCTACTAGGTACCTTAAACATTGCAACCCATAACATTCCTACCTGTAATGACATACGGAGCTGAGACGTGGACACTGACGGCACGGCTGGCCCACAAGCTCAAAGTCCCACAGCGTGCTATGGAAAGGGCTATGCTCGGCGTTTCTCTGAAGGATCGAATCAGAATTGAAGTGATCCGACAGAGAACCAAAGTCATCGACATAGCTCATCGTTTTAGCAAGCTGAAGTGGCAGTGGGCCGGCCATATTAGCCGTAGAACCGATGACCGTTGGGGAAAACGAGTTCTCGAGTGGAGACCGAGTCTC
Source organism: Conopomorpha cramerella (assembly GCA_012932125.1). Classification (NCBI taxonomy): domain Eukaryota; kingdom Metazoa; phylum Arthropoda; class Insecta; order Lepidoptera; family Gracillariidae; genus Conopomorpha; species Conopomorpha cramerella. Next base: position 6,152 of record SJJU01072538.1, read on the forward strand.
GGCAAACGGAGTGTAGGACGCCCTCAGGACTGATGATATGCGCAAGATAGCTGGCAGATGTTGGATGCGAGAAGTAGAAAACATCACAGTGGCGTGCAATTTCAGAGGCCTCTGTCCAGCAGTGGGCTGATGATGATGATGAAACATTGCAATGTCAGAAAATGACTTCTAAGTTGTAACTAAACCTATATTATAAGAACTTAACTGTACAATTTTAACAAAAACATTTTGTATTTGTCTCTAACTTCACTTGGTTGGTAGTTTTTTTTTCAGTCGCTCACTTTACATAAACTTTTATTTTCCAACTTCCAGGTCCGGATACTGCTACAGATGTATAGAGGTACACGAGCGCCATGCAGCTATTTTGCAGTACAAAGAGAGTGAGTACTTTACATACATACATTTCACGCCTGTCTCCCAGAGGGGTAGGCAGAGACTACAGATCTCCATTTGTCACGGTCCTGACATACCCCGTTCGCTTCATCTACATTCATACATCTTTTCATACATGTCCTCCGGTTTCGAGTACTTTTCACGCCACCTTCCACCAGGACATCACCAATCTTGTCAATGTATGTCCTTCTGGGGCGACCTCTACTCACCCGGCCCTGCACATCACCCATATAAATCTCTTTCGTCCATTCGCTCCATATGCCCAAACTTACTACATACACTCATGTCTATAATCATAAAAATGGGGACAGAACCTTAGCATCACAAGTACCCTTCGGCCACATTTATCATAATGAGCGGTTAAGAATGTCAATATGGTCCTTCAGTTACAAGTTGCCAGCTCATAGCCTGAATAAACCTAAATCTCCAGGTCCCATAGTCGGCTCCTACGACATGCCAGGAAGAAAGGCAGTTGATGCATGATCAGATCTTATTCATTTCTTCGCGCTTCTTCGCTTCATTGCATCAGTTAATTCTTCGCGTCTAAACGGCTGGAGAGATTTTAATAAAATTAGTTGCCACCCTAAATTAGTAGACGGCCCGCGATTTCATTTGTTCAGTTCAAGTTCAGTTTAAGTACCAATTTCTGTTCAAAAATATTACCAGCCCCCCTTGCACAGCGTTCCAAGAAATAAGTGACAAGACATATAACGCGCTGCGATTTGTTGAAACTAGGTGAGTCGCACAAAGCGTGACATAGCAGCCAATCAGAGCGCGTATTTGTTCTTGTCATGTCTTTCTTGAGGTGCGTGTTAGGCCTGCAGCAAGTTTTAAAACCATAACTCCTAAAATAACTCTTTTCTCACATACAGTTCTACCCTCCATTTTACCTCCTTAGGGGATGAATTTAGAATAGTCCATTCTTATTTCATTTTTACTTCAAGTCGCGGGTGAATAGGTACCTAATGAACAAGTGTGCTCCATCATATACCACATCGCTGCTTAACATCAGGCAGGATGGTGGTCAAACGCTTGTTCATAGTGATTAAAAAAAAATATATATTTAAAAATAATAAAAGGAACCTTTGAGCAAAATTTCAGCTTTCTAGGGTAAAGGTTTTGGGCTGGGCGTTGATGAGTCAGTCGTAACTGAATTAGTCAGTATTTTGAGTTTTATATTAATGGTCCCAATAAAAAATGTCGGTAGTTCAATTTTAGGAATATGTAATAGTGTAGATCATTTTTTAATGAAACGCGCACAGACATTATAGCTCAATATTGTTCACCGGGTATATAGGCGCGAATATAACCAAAGACAAGCTCAAGCTTACCTTTGTTATTTTACTCGACGTTTCGACGCAGTTGCATGCGTCGTGCTCACGAGTGGAGCTGTCATGAAATACATTTCAACCATTCAGAAGCCGTATTTCCAAGAATAGTGACAGGGCTCAAGTTGGTTGGCGTCGCAATCAGCGACAGTTCTTTTCGTCTCCTGTAAAGTTGCTAAAAATTACTTAAGCGGTGTTGTAAGCTAAGTGACATACACATAGTGTGCTAATAGTACACACATCAAAAGTACCACATTTATAAAAAAAACTTAAAAATCTACTCATCTCTAAAAGCTATTATACTATAAATGAATATTTCACAGATACTTTAAAATAGATAGATCATAACATATTATTAACATAAATCTATATTGTACCTATATATAATAAAATATACAAGTATATTACCGATATAGTACCTACGTATCCAAATATTATAACTTTCTAGAAATATGAATCTACACGAATCACCCTCTCTCCTACGCCATATTGCTGTGTCCATCAGGATCTACAATGTAATTGCACTAACCATTAATTTACCACCTAAGAGTACCATTGTAGAACGCAATAAAGAATTGAGAATTGAATTGAGAAAGTGTCTTGGGATCAAAAACATTTTAGCTCTAAAAAAAAATCTAATTTATTTAAATCAAATCTAATCTTCTGGATTGGTCTCCTACCTGATTCCCCATGCCTGTATCAACGACTTGTCACCACATTTTGAATAAATTATGAATGACGAAATGTTAATTGTCCTTGCAGGTGAGTGCGCGGGTGTAGACTCCCGAGCGAAGGTGTGTAAGTCCATCAGCAGCGACACACCTCTGCACACCATGTTTAGAACGCAGCCGCCGCCCGCCCCGGAGCCCTGCCCTTTCCGGCATGCGCCGTTCAACATCACTTATCACAGGTTTGTTCGCTAATGATACATCATTTTTTAAGGAAACGCGCACTGACATGATATTAAATGTTTAAAACGGGTATTATAGTTCGTTGTTTGCCCGACGTTTCGACACAGTTACATGTGTCGTGGTCGCGAGCTGAATGCGAAGGTAAGCTGAATGCTTGTCTTTGATTAATCTTCGCGCTATAATACCCGTTTTAAACATTTAATACAATGATATCTTTACCAGCCACAACTCATCTACTACAGGACGATGGCTTCCCCCAATGAGTGGTGATGTGGTTTAACTCACAGAGAGCGCTGCTGCCCGTCCTCTGGAGAGTTCCCTCGGTTGTTTCGCATAGACGCCCACGACGGGAAAAGTTGAGCTGGGGTGGTGACACATGTATTCTATTCGCCGTCACTGATATGATAATGATGAAACTTTGTGCGCAAGGTGGCTGCCGATGCGAGAAACCGAAAACAAACTAAAGACAATATCTCAAGATAAATCCTGTTCCCGTCGGAACGACAGAAAATACTGAACATTAATGGATTTTTCGTATAGAAAACAACATTTTACTATAACGTTGGACTCAGTTAAAGCTTATATAGCTCTACTAGTGGACGACCCGCGATTTCATTCGCGTAGTTTAGTGGTACCTGTATCCCAGATTTCAAGTGAGCGGTTTAGATTTTGCATACAAACGTTTTATCCCGTTAATTCCTGTTCCCGTGGGAATTTCAGGAATTCCATTCTTAGTGCACCCCTACGGTACCTAAGCTACGTCCGTTCCAAATTTCAAGTCCCTACGTTTAGCCGTTTGGGCTGTGCGTTGATATGTCAGTCAGTCAGTCAGTCAGTCATTCATTCAGTCAGCTTTGCCTTTTATATATTTAGATGGGTGAATAAATAAAAGAAGTGGACTGTTTGTAATATCCGTGTTTCAAAAATTAAGAATGAGGAATTTTCAGGGCCCCTGTTTCTCTTAGTTATGACAGATGGCGCTAGTTGTACTAGAGGAACAAATGTCAACGAAATTACTAACTTCAAGCAGTGTGTATTGAAGGCGACAGTATTTTTTTTTATTGTTTGTCTACATGTTACAAAAGTGTCTGAAGTCTAAATAACTCACCCGAATAATAAAAAACGCACCAAAATATAACTGACAGAACTCCCCATGGATATCTACTAGCGACATCTAGATAAGAAACTTCTGGAGTTTGAAAATTCCCCATTGGCAGAGATACAGTGTAATGGGAGTGGTACTCTCAGTACCTAGGTAGAAGAGCAGTGGCGGTCGCGGCGACCCGCTGCACTCGTGATTCGGTAAAATCGACAAATGTGTTCGTCTCCAACACCTACTAAAACTCCCATACACCTTCTGAGTGAGTGCGGACCCCTGATGCACAAACGATCCACACATCTGGGAAAACATATATTTTCATCGGATGAGCTGGTGAATCTCAGTATCAAAAAAGTACTTACTTTTGTAAAGGCGTTCAAAATTGATACTGAACTCTAAATGATTAACCAGGTGGCGATCACAATAGATCAGCGATGGTCGCAGTGACACTGGGCACAACAGAGCCCTGCAGAGCCACATAAAATAAAAAAGCCCCCCCGGGATCTAGCCCAGTCGTCACTGTTTGAGCTCTTGTCTATTCTGGATGCGATTGTAGATCCTGGCTCTAACTGGAATCACAGTGGTGGGAGAGTGGGTGGGAATATCCCGGAAAGAACACCTACTAATCGTGTACATATTTCAAAGATAGAATCGTTCCAAACCGCATTACGCCCCCTAGTGTGAGATAAAATCTACAAATAACATAGATAACAAGTAATTGTACATCTTTTTACTCTTTTTTTATTGCGCGTAAAACGTAACAAATCTATACTTTAATGTGTCCATTTGTAAGAAGATAAGTGCTTAGTAAAGCGCTTCAAGTAAGATGGTAGATAACATAAAACGCGCTGTGATTGGCCGTTTTGTGGGGCGTCAGGCAACAAGTAGATACAAGCGGTTTACGGGTCTCGTCTCGGGCGCCCACAAATGAATTCGCGTTGTGATTGGCCATTTTGGTTTTGGCTTCATTTTGAGACACGCGGTGCGTTGCCCGTCGCATCGGACACCCATATATTAAATAAAAAAAATACACTTCACGCCTTTTAATCCCAAAGCGGGGTAGGCAGAGGCACTTGCTAAAGCAAATGCTCACAGGTCACCAAGCGTGTTTAACCCAACGTGACAGGGGGTGAGCCCATCGCCGTTATATTAGTTATCATTTTTTACGGTTGATTAATTAAAAATTTATGGGCACCCGACGCGACCCTTAATATTTGCTCGCGAGTGTATGGTGCCGTGTGGTGACGGCGAATAGAATACATGTGTCACCACCCCAGACGAACTTGTCCCGTCGTAGGGTGTGCGAGGCGACCGAGGGAGCTCTCCAGAGAACGGGCAGCAGCGCTCTCTGTGAGTTAAACCACAACACCACTGCGATCACAACCCGCCGCCCCAAGCGTGACGATTATTGGCATTTCACCCCAAATTATCATGGTAATAATTGGCGGAGGCCCTCGTCCAGCAGTAGACGTTATGTGGCTAATGACGAGTGTATTATAGCGCTTCACCCTCGTGTTGGTAGCCTTGTTGTAATATACCCACTATAAATAAATCTATACTAATATTATAAAGCTGAAGAGTTTCTTTGTTTGTTTGAACACGCTAATCTCAGGAACTACTGGTTCCAACTGAAAAAATTTTTTTGTGTTGAATAGACCATTTATCGAGGTAGGCTTTAGGCTATATAACATCGCGTTGCAACTATTATGTGCGAAGAAATAATGGAAAATGTGAAGAAAAAACGGGGGAAATTATTCATCCTTGAGGGCTTCCGTTGCGTGCCCTGCGAAAATAATGTCAATATACATTATTGAAAAAATGCGAAAAAATGTTTGGCGGAATTTTATTTTATGTAATACCTAATGTGTAATTTAGTGAATAAATAAATTTAAAAAAATATATATGCATAGCAATACAGCGCATAATATATTATCATAAAAAACATCTTATCCAGAGCTGCTAGTTAATAAATAAATAATTCCTCATTGGCGCAGCGGTACGGGCGAGTGCGCCAGTCCGGCGTCCCGGGCTGAGAGCTGCGCGGACCACTCGCGTTTCCTGTTCCGGTACTCCAGCTGCCCGGATGTGCCGGGTTCATACGACCGCGGTATGTATATTGTCTTACTTGGTGGAATTAATTGACAGCCATCTGACAGCTTAACCCTTAAACAAACAAAGGCAAGTATATTGCCACTTGACCAACACATACTTTGAACCTTATTGGATGTCTTCACTGGAATTATTTAAAGATTTCAGTATATATACAGATTATGAATGTATGAATGTAAAGATGTAAGAATGTAGATGAAGCGAAAGGGGTATGTCAGGATCGTGACAAATGGAGATCTGTAGTCTCTGCCTACCCCTCTGGGAGACAGGCGTTAAGTGTATGTATGTATGTTTGTATTCAGAGAAGGTATCAAAGAATATAAGGTATGTTACACTACAGGACACATACCTATTTAAACATTAAACAATAATTTCACATTGTGCTTAAAAGCTAGATTGTATGATAAACATCACCCGGGTTTATGTGATGGAGTCGGTAATTAGAATGACAAACGTCAATAGAGTCCAAAATCTATCAGAAAAACACCAAACTTGGATTGATTAAGGGTTAAAATAGTTTCTTTTCTTGTTATTAGATGTCGCTAATATCGCGCGAGGTTTTCACAATTAATCTCTAGATAAACGTATGTCTTGGCAATATTTATTAAAATAGGTTTTAATGGAAAAAAAATTACTTTTTCATAGTGAATTTACTGTATTCAAAGTGGAAGTTGTCTGGCTTGTTTTCATAGAACAGAGATTATGAGATAGACGAAAGCCGTAGAGCCTTGCTCTGTGAAACATAAAAGCACCCTCTGGCTATCCTAATGCCATCTAGTGGTAGATTTTGGATCTATCACTCGATAATTCACCATTGTTATATTTTTTAAATACTTTCTTAGATAGTTACAAAATAGATACAAGATAGAAACAATATAGATACAAGATAGATACAAGATAGATACAAGATAGATACAAGATAGATACAAGATAGATGCAAGATAGATGCAAGATAGATACAAGATAGATACAAGATAGATACAAGATAGATAGATACAAGATAGATAGATACAAGATAGATAGATACAAGAATGATACTAGAATGATACAAGAATGATAAAAGAATGATACAAGATTGTTACAAGAATGACACAAGATAGATACAAGTCGCCAGCTAATAGCCTAAATAAACCTAAATTTCCATATCCCATAGTCTGCTCCTACGACATGACAGGAAAAGAGGCAGCTGATGCATTCTATTTACATCCCAGACCAGCATGAGGTTGTAACTGGTGTTCATTTACAGAGGAGGAGGTGACGTGCTTGGGACAGTGGCGCGAGGGTCCGCGGAGACACGTGGCTACCCGGCTACCTGATGATGCTGAAGGGGGCCATGTCTACAGGTATTCATTTCAAATTAGATGTCGATTGGTTAAACTGCTATTTTGTTTTATGTCAAAAACCTTAAAAATCTTGGCGGTACTAAATAAATTTGGATGGAAAAGCCGAAGAATTTAGAGGCTAGAAATTCCGCATGTAGGTATAAATCTTAAATACGACAGTATTTTGAATAATTCCCAGGGGAACAGGCATAATATATAAACAACGTTTTCCGGGTTAATTAAAACGTGTGGTGACAGCTTCATATAGTACATGTGTCACCACCCTAGCCCAACTTTTCTCGTCGTGGGGGTCTGTGCGAGGCGACCGAGGGAACTCTCCAGAGGACGGGCAGCAGCGCTCTCTGTGAGTTAAACCACAACACCACTGCTCTGCATCTGATCACAACCCGCCTGCCAAGCGCGCCGATTATTGCCATTTCCCTCCAATTGATCATGGAGTCATCGCACGCGACGATCGGCCCAAAGTTTCGCCCGTACGCCCTTCAGGCAGGCAGGGCATGGTAAATAGGTCTGAGGTTATCCCTTGCCTGTCGTAAGAGGCGACTGAAAGGGCGTGGGAACTGTAGCGTACGGGCGGGGACTCGTGCGCTTAAATTACGGTCCCCGAGGACGATGGCGGTACCGCGGTGCCCCTGGTACCGCCGCGATTGCCGGAGATGGTCCGTAAGGGCCTAGCGCGGCTGGGGCCGCCCTTGATGTAGTGGCTAAGGTCGTTCCGGGGGCCCCGGCAGTAACGCGCGAGTGGTCACCGTGGGGTTTTAGTGGGTGCGAGTCCCACATAACCCGCCGCTGTCCCCG
>SJJU01072539.1:0-29981 GCA_012932125.1 Conopomorpha cramerella
ACAATTGCACGCCACTGTGATCTGTTTTCGGCTTCTCGCATCCAGCTTCTGCCAGCCATCTTGCGTATATCATCAGTCCGACTTTGTGTTATACTATGTAAAATCATTACATAGCATAAAACAAAGTCGCCTCCCGCTGTCTGTCCCTATGTATGCTTAGATCTTTAAAACTACGCAACAGATTTTGTTGCGGTTTTCTTTAGTAGATAAAGTGATTTTTGAGGAAGGTTAAGGTTCTTAAGTTAAGGATTCTTAAGGTAGGAACACTGTTAATAACGTATGTTAGCAAAATAACGTTTGTCGGGTCAGCTATTCTGTTAATATATTATTGGTTCATATTAATTCATTTAAATAAATTAAACGATGATGATGACGATGAATAATTTTGGAAAAAACATAAGAGGCGCTAAAAACAATGTCAAACAGTTTCACAGTGGGCACAAAATAAGTCTTGAAAGTCTATATATGGGTCTATGTTGTCTTGTCCGTTGCTAACTTACAAAATGAGCGAGACACAGAAACGAAATTACAGACTGTCAATTGTACTATAAAAGCCAGTTATCAAATTGTATAATGCACAAGAAACTGGGGGTTGGGAATGACTGACGTGATTGACACATTGACTGACGTGATTGACATGTTGCCTGACATGAGTGAGATGTTGACTGACGTAATTGTCATGGTGACTGTTATCACTGAGATGGTGTTTGAGGTGACTGGGAATGTATGGGACAGAGTAATACTTACCGCACAGCGGACAGCTGTACTTAAACTCTTTAATCTTGTGGCACTTCATGTGCTCGCGCAGGGAACACGCGCTCGTGAACAGCTTGGAACACACCGGACACGTCTCCAAGTCTGAAATTAAAGCTTCATATTATATCTACTTAACCCTTAACCCTTTCACCGCCAATGTCTTATAAATCAGACACATTAGACAAGTAATTTTGAAGTTTATGATTATTAGAGCAGAATTCAAAATCGTCAAAACCAAATTAATCTTCTGGCGGTCAAAAGGTTCAGACAAGGTTAGGTGTTTTTCTGATGGATTTTAGACTCTATTGACGTTTGTTATTCTAATGAACGACTCCATCACGCAAACCCGGGTGATGTTTCTCATCAAGTCTAGCTTTTATGTAAAATTATTGTTTAATGTTTAAATAGTTATGTATGTGTCCTGTAGTGTTACACTCCCTATGTGATTATTCTGTGATAACTTCTCTGAAATCTTTAGATAATTCCAGTGAAGACATTCAATAAGGTTCAAAGTATACGTTGGTCAAGTGGCAATATACTAGCCGTTGTTTGATTAAGGGTTAAATAAAAGGCAAAAGTCGCTCTAAACTAGTAACTAATTTGACAATTCCCGATCACACAGTTGTGCACTTTGCTGCAATCAAGTTAGAGTATATTTTAGCTGTTTGTACTAAAGTTTTGTTGTTTCCACAGCAATAGCAATGTAACATACCATAGTAATGGAATTTAAAGGGTGTTGTTAACAATGAACAAACAATTAGGCAAAATCATACCTCGATATTTTTTGGCAGCCTTTTTTTTGTATAAATGATGTACTTACTCTCCCCCGTGTGTTTCCGAATGTGATAATTCAACTTGGACTTCTGAACAAATGTCTGTCCACAATAGAGGCACGCAAACGCCCGTTCCTTGTTGTGAGTCCTGGAAAAACGTTGGAGGAGATTAGTTCCCAATTCCTAAGTTTCACGTTATTTTCAGGACGAATTTGTCTTTACGCAAATTGTTAATTTTCCGAATTTTCTTAATCATTTAAATTGATACATATTAATTACTCACGGAAATTTAACAATTAGGAGTTAATCTTCGATTGAAATAGTACGCAATCTCTCAGCGGCAGCCGCCTCCTCCAGGGCAAGTTATTAAACTTGGAGAGATAGAATGATAGAAATAGAAGCATACTAAAATCAGACCCGAAAAAATACCCAACGTTGTTACTGTTGAAGTAAGCGTAAGCGCTTAACCTCTTCAATTAATAGACATAGGTGGGAACTTGGACGGGGGATGCCCTACATCCATAGCTTCGATCGTTTGTATGGTGATAAGCTGGGTCGAAACAGTTGGGTAATGTGCCAGCCAGTGTGACCACTCGTACGCTATACCTGGCATGGCTGGTCCAGGCGTCCTTTTTGGGGAATACTCCGCCGCTGGCTACAACAACAGCTGGGTAGTGTGACAGCCAGTATGACGTGCTAATGACGCTATACCAGGCATGGCTGGTCTAGGCGCCCATGTAGAGAATACGCCTCCGTTGGCTATAAAAGCTGGGTACTGGGACAGCCAGTGTGACGTGTTAATGACGCTATACCAGGCTTGGCTGGTGCACGCGCCCTTGACCAACAACAGCTGGGTAATGTGCCAGCCAGTGTGACCACTCGTACGCTAGTATACCTGGCATGGCTGGTGCAGGTGCCCTTGTCAGAGAATACTCCGCCGCCGGCTACAACAACAGCTGGGTACGGTGACAGCCAGAGCACGGGTACGCTATTATACCTGGCATGACTGGTGCAGGCGCCCTTGTCGGAGAATACTCCGCCGCCGGCTACAACATCAGCTGGGTAAGGTGACAGGCAGTGTGACCACTCGTACGCTATTATACCTGGCATGGCTGGTGCAGGCGCCCTTGTCGGAGAATACTCCGCCGCCGGCTACAACAACGTCAGCTGGGTAAGGTGACAGGCAGTGTGACCACTCGTACGCTATGATACCTGGCATGGCTGGTGTAGGCGCCCTTGTCGGAGAATACTCCGCCGCTGTCTACAACAACAGCTGGGTAAGGTGACAGCCAAAGCACGGGCACGCTATTATACCTGGCATGGCTGGTGCAGGCGCCCTTGTCAAAGAATACTCCGCCGCCGGCTACAACATCAGCTGGGTAAGGTGACATCCAGAGCACGGGCACGCTATCATACCTGGCATGGCTGGTGCAGGCGCCCTTGTCGGAGAAGGTGCGGTCGCAGTAGCGGCAGGAGTAGGGCCGCTCGCCGGTGTGTAGACGCTCGTGGCGCAGCATGTTGGAGCGCTGCACGAACACGCGCGGACAGAACGAGCACGCGTGCCGCGCGCCCGTGTGGATCGCCAGGTGCTCGCGGTACGAGTCCTTCTTCTGTTCGTAACACACGTCCCACTCTAACCCTCTTACCAATAAACGCGTTGTCACTTATACAACGGTAATTACAAGTCTACTTGAACTGGTTATTCCGTATTTGACATACAACTGACAAATTAAGTTGAGCTTTGTTTACTAATAATGTTTACTAAGGTGTTTAGTAAACACCTTAAGGTCTTACTAATAATGGCGGAAATGTTATTTCGAAGATACACAAAGCTTCAACTTCATTTGTCAGTTGTATGTCAAATACGGAATAACCAGTTCTTGTAGACCTATAATAACCGTTGTATAAGTAATAACTCGTTTATTGGTAAGGGGGTTAGATATTAAATGTTTAAAACGGGTATTATAGCCAGTGAACCAGTGAAGGACGCCGCCGCCGTACTCCAGTCAGCTCGCGACCACGACACATGTAACTGTCGAAACGTCGGGCAAACAACGAAGGTAAGCTGAACGCTATCTTTGGTTAAGCTTCGTTTTAAACATTTAATATCTAACCCCCTTACCAATAAACGAGTTATTACTTGTACAACGGTTATTATAGGTGTACAAAAACTGGTTATTCCGTATTTGACATACAACTGATAAGTTGAGATTTGTGTATCTTCGAAATAGCATTTGCTATTTCCTATATACACAGTGTGCACGGGCACTTTGTAAGCGTCCTCCTTTTTATATAACCTTTTATAATTTTGGAAGATTGATGTTTTATTTGTATTACTAATTTTGATATTTGAACTGTCTTTGTCACTATGATTTTTAATGTTGTTGAAAATATAATTTGGTCGAACCGAACGTGTTTTTTCCTCATTATTATAGGAAATCGGATATAATAGGCCTATTCAGCAATAACACACAGAGCTCAACTTGTCAGTTGTATGTCAAATACGGAATAACCAGTTCAAGTAGACCTGTAATAACCGTTGTATAAGTGACAATGCGTTTATTGGTAAAAGGGATTAATGGGCGTAATGGTGGACGTGGGGAATTGAGGAACTAATGGCGCTAGCGTTGAATGTTTCAAAACAGTGTAAATTAAAAAAAAATACAATTCACACGTTTTTATCCCAAAACGGCAAATGCTCTTACTAGGCAAATGCCCACGGTTCACAAAGCGTATTGAAGCCAACGTGACAGGGGGTGAGCCCATCGCCGTTATAAGGTTCACACAATTAGTGGTGTGCGGGTTTCATCACGATGTTGTCCTTCACCGTACGAGCATTGCGTTGCGTACATAGGCTCTGAAAAAGAGTCCCATTGGTACACGTCCAGTAGCCCGCGACCTCCCGGTTACAAGTCAAGTATCCGACCAACTGGAGCACAGACGCTCCAAAATATTGATATCCCAACCATTTAAAAAAGAACAGTAAGTGTTACACTAAGTAAGTAAGTGTTGCACAAAATGTACACAAAAGCAAAAAAAAAAAGGGCAACTCACAGCAAAGCTCTTGCCGCAGTATTCACAAGTGAAGGAGCCCTTGTTGGCGTGCTCCGCCTTGTGAGAGTACAGCGTCGACTTGTACATGAACGACTTGTTGCATATCGTGCACTCGAACGGGTGCCGGCCCGGGTGACGGATTAAATAGTGCAGTTTCCTGGAATACATTCATCATCAGCCACATAACGTCCACTGCTGGACGAGGGCCTCCCCCAATGAGATCCGTCATTTGGGGTGAAATGCCAGTAATCGCCACGCTTGGCGGGCGGGTTGGCGATCGCAGTGGTGTTGTGGTTTAACTCACAGAGAGCGCTGCTGCCCGTTCTCTGGAGAGCTCCCTCGGTCGCCTCTTACGACCCCCATGACGGGAAAAGTTGGGCTGGGGTGGTGACACATGTATTCTATTCGCCGTCACCACACGGCAATACATTAATCAATTTGTATCTTTTTACTAGTGGACTCGACTGACGTTGTCCTGTCTTAGCTTAATAACCTCCAGGGTAGTCTGTGGCAAGCAGTGGATGTCATTTTTTCTTTCATAAGAACCTTCTGCTGTCATTAATAAGCACAACAAAGGAAGAATTAGCGAAATCGATCCACCCGTTCCGGAGTTATACCATGACAACGAAAAGTGGCATTGATTTTTATATATGTATAAGATAGTCCATTCACCTTGTAAAACTACTTATGAATTGTTAAAAAAAAATACACTTCGCGCCAATTAATCTCAAAGCGGGTTAGACAGAGGCAATTATTAAGCAAATGCCTACGATTCACCAAGCGTATTTAACCCATATTTAACCCCCCGTTACAGGGTTCACACACTCATGTTTTCCTTCACCGTCAGAGCCTTGTGTAGCGTAGGTACATAGGCTATGAAAAAGAGACAAATGGGACGACTTATAGGGTGCGAGGGTGTCCCAAGCAAAGATTTCCATTATCATTTGGGGGGGAAATGCCTATAATCGCCACACTTGGCAAGCGGGTTAGCGATGGCAGTGGTGTTGTGGTTTAACTCACTAGGAGCGCTGCAGCCCGTCCTCGAGATACCTCGGTCGCCTCTTACGACTCCCTAGGCCGGGAAAAATTGGACTTGGGTGGTGACACAGTCATGTATTCTATTCGCCGTCACCACACGGCCACTATTACCCTATGCAATAATACTGTCCCGCGGTATATATCACAAATTGTAGGATTATAACAACATGTTTACCTTTCATCGCAAGTCTGCATGACGTCATTGCATAACTTGCACTTGAAGCGGTTCTTGCCATGCGTGCTTGTTATATGCAAGTTACAAGCGCGCGAGGATGCGAATTCACGACCGCACACGTTGCACGCCACAGCGGCTTCTGAGCGTTCCGGCCGACCGTGGATACACTGCAAGGGTTTTTGTTAGGTTAGTAGGTATTTAATTATAATAATAATGATTTATTCATAATAAAACACACAATACAAGAGTTTAAAAAGAAGAAGAAATTACAAAAGAAAAATAACAATAAAGATAAAGCCCTGACACTCCTAGCTAGGTTATACAATAACCTATGTTAAATTAGTTAGTATTTAATTTATATGGGTGATGTAATAAGCCGGGTGAGTAGAGGTCACCCCAGAAGGACATATGTTGACCAGATTGGCGAAGTCCTGGCCGAAGGTGGCGTGAAAAGTACTCGAAACCGGAGGTCATGTATGAAAAAGTGTATGAATGTAGATGAAGCGAAAGGGGTATGTCAGGACCGTGACAAATGGAGATCTGTAGTCTCTGCCTACCCTCTGGGAGACAGGCGTGAAGTGTATGTAGTATTTAATCGCGCATCACAAAAGTCTAATCTAACTAAATTACTAACTTCGCATCAAATTAATACTAAATGCGCATGAAATGGCCATTCGTTTGTATCAAACTTTGTCTTTTTTTGCTATACAATTTAGCAATTTTGCTGTACAGTTTATTATTTTTCTAAATCAAATCTAATCTTCTGGATTGGTCTCCTACCTAATTCCCCATGCCTGTTTCAATGACTTAGCACCACATTTTGAATAAATTATGAATGTTGGAGGTTGACATTTTCATAACAAGCGCCCAGCCCAACTTTTCCCGTCATGGAGGTCGTAAGAGGCGACCGAGGGAGCTCTCCAGAGAACGGGCAGCAGCGCGCTCTGTGAGTTAAACCACAACACCACTGCGATCGCCAACCCGCCTGCCAAGCGTGGCGATTACTGGCATTTCACCGCAAATGACGGATCTCATTGGGGGAGGCCCTCGTCAGCAGTGGACGTTATGTGGCTGATAGAATGTGAATGAATACAGTTTTTGTAAAATATATTCTTTATTGCAATCTTCTGAAATGTACTTGATCCCTAGACACTTGATGTGTGTAATTGGTTTGGCTTGCGTGGTTCTTCCTGAACAGTACAGTATGAATATCTACAACTACAACAGGACAGCCGGCTACTTCATAGACCACATTTCGACAGATGGGTAAATAAATACAACTCACCTTCACATGAAATTTAAATGACTTTTTCTGCGCAAAAGGTCTGAATTTGCAGGATTGCAATGAGCAGAAGATCTTCTTTGCATCTGGGTGTAAACATTTGAAGTGCTCTCTCATTCCCTCAACATTGTTATGAGTGAGACAGCACAGTGAACATTTGAATAGTACACCAGGCGGCTTCACTCCTTCTGGTGAATGTTTCTTAATATAGTGATGTATGAAGAATGCCTGGAAACATGGATTATCTATTAAATAAAAATATTGGGTGCATCCTATAATAGCATAACATACATTTCAATGTTGACAGCATGCTATATGTGGCAAATTGTTTAATTTTTTTATGCAATTTGGGTTTGTAGAAATATCTGCAGGTAATTTTTTTTTTAATGTTAATACTTTTTCTGACACTCAACTTAAGACATAAAATAAAAATAAATAAAATAAATACACTTCACGCCTTTAATCCCAAAGAGGGGTAAGCAGACGCACTTGCTAAAGCAAGTACCCACGGTTCACCAAGCGTATTTAGCCGTTATAGGGTTCACACACCTTGTGGTGTGCAGGTTTCATCACGATTAGTTGCGTTGCGTACATAGGCTCTGAAAAAGAGTCCCATTGGTACATGTCCAGTAGCCGGACTCGAGCCCGGGACCTCCCGGTTACAAGTCAAGTGTCCGACCAACTGAACCACAGACGCTCAACTCAACTCAACTTAAGACAATAGAAGTTTTATCTTTGTTATCATTATCAGGCAGGATGTCTAAGCAAAGTTTTATAGTTAGTATTTATATATTAGTATTTATTAGTAGTATTTAGCAAACTAGATGAGACGGTGCTGTTTGTGCTTACTTTATCGCTGAACAGTTCTGAGCATTCTCCACATTTGTAGAAGTCCTCCTTGTACTTATTAAAATGCATATTACTATGGTGTTCCTCCCTATCGGGTTCATTCCAGAAAAGTGTAGGACAATACCTACATTTAAAACCCACGTGAGGACTGAAACAATTATTGTTCTTAATCTCGCTTATATGTTGTGTCAGATGTGTCCTAGTTGATGTTCTAGAGTCAAATTCCATTTCACAAAACTGACATAGCCACAGATCCTCAAATTCTCCCAACTCTTCCTCAATGTGGTTCTTTAATTCCGTTTCAGTGTCAAAGTATGCCATACAAATTCTGCATGAGTACGTAGGCACAATTCTCAGTCCGTGCATTTTATTCATATGCGTGTTGAAGTCCAATAGTGAGTCAAATTTATCAGTACACAGTGCACAATCAAAGTCTTTAGTCAAATCAATATCGACACTGTTATATAAAATGTTAGAATTCACCGGTACAATTGTATTTTTCAAATCATTATATATGTACTGTACATAATCATAGTTACATTTATTTAATAAAATGAGTTCTGTAGAAGTTATATCAAAATCAATATCCCCATTATAGTCGTGGAAATCAAATTTAACTTCTTCTGTAACATTGTCAGAAGGAACTGGAACTTTGTCCACAACTTCATTGGGCAAATCATTCTCATTGTCGCTTAAGTTTTCTTGCTTTATTTCTGGTATTAAAGCCTTTAAGAATGTGTTAGACTCCAAATTCGTATTTACATCCGTTTCACTGTCTATGTTCATAGGTATATCTTTGTAACCTAATTTTGTACCTAGATCTTTTAGCTGCGTTTCAATATAATGTGGGGAGACTTTTATTCCGCTTATTAAAAAATCTGGTTCTTTGTTGGCTATGAAAGTAGCAAAGCACTTCAATGTCATTTTATGCAAGCTAAAGTAGTGGTTTAGGAAGTTGTTTGTTGGGACATTATCCTTTAAACATAACAGGCAGGTGAATATAGGGTTTCCTACATAATCAATTTTCCATAATGTTTCTAAATTTCTCTCAGATTTTTCGGAGAGCTTGTGTTTCCTTAGGAGATGTGTTTTATAATCCTCTTCGCCAGTGATCACAAAATGACAGAATTGGCAATGAATTAGGTTGTGTTCCGCTAATAAATGGTTTCTAAGGAAACAGTCATTATCAAAATAGATAGTACATTGTGGACATTGCCTTGGTGAATGGAACTTAAGATGGTCTGGCCACAAATCATTATTGGCTACAAAGTACCTGAAAAGTATGAAAATGCTGGTTATAATGAAATTTAAAGTAAGTAATGGAATCAATCAGAATAGGTTCAGATTTTGGGGGGGCTTTTATCCAACAGTTGATGTGAATGGGCTGACAAGATGACTGAAATTCAAAATCAATAGGCCCATTCATACCTATTGATGATACCAACCTGCATATTCCACAATATGGTTTTTTGTGGTTTAGTACGTAATGCACAGCCATTTTAGTCCTATTTAGGAACCATTCTGGACACAGAAGACAACTATAGGGTCCAATCATGTTAAAATCTTTTAGATAAAGCCACACGTCTTGTGGCATATGAATTCCCGATAAATTGGTAGTTACATTATGGGCCAAAGTTATAGTCAGTCCATGGCGCTTTATTCTTTTCTTCTGCCTCTTCTTTACCACGACCGGTTTTGCGTCCGTAGCCGAAAGTACGAATTTTTCTGGATTTGCATTTTTTGCGGCTAGTAAAACAGACAACGGTTCATCCTCAGAATCGTCTGACGACATTGTGGCCAGCGAATTGCTGTTTTGGCTACAAGTATATTACTTTGCAAACAGAAAACAATTTTTTGGAGCTAATAAATACACAACCAATACACAACAATCGATGACAGAATGTTTTTTTTTTAATTTGGTTCAATCAATCTTTTTGATTCTGGCGGATTTGATAGGGTTGTGCACATTTTAATCTCAGTTAATATCGTTAACAAAATATATTTGATTTATTTTACTCAATAAACTTGTTTGTTGAGTTAGCTTACTTCCTTTAAAGTGTTCCATATTATTTATAAAATATATTATCTTAAAATGGAAACGATAAAATCCAAAAATATGTCCATTAATGAGCATAGATAACATAGGTAATTTACTGGTTGACCTAGCAACGTTTCATTTTACAGATCTCTACATTAGAAACTTTAGATTTTTGTACTGGTGCCCAGATTAACAGATATATTCCTCATTCAAATATATCTTTGTGTTATTGAATATGCGAAATCTCAATAAATAGCTTATTAAAATAATAAATTCACAGAAAATATTATTTAGTATTCCTGCTGGTAATGGAAAACACTATTTGAAAATCTGTCGTGGCAGCCATTTTATAGAAAAAGTATTGTCTATGACAAGAGCCAAAGAAAGGCGAAGCTAAACAAAAGGCTAGCATGTAGATAGCATTTACTAAAATATTAGTGAAAAAGCTTAGTTTATGTATTAGTAGCAGTGTTTTTATCGAATTTATGTGTTCAAAATTTGTTTACAATGATTAGGTGCCCAGAAACTTTGTTATTCCAAGCAAAATGTTGAATGTGATGGTGGCCATTGGAGAATATAATTATGTTCATTGGCATTCTTATTGCTTTACGAACTCGTAAATAACAGAGGAAAACACTTGTTTCTTCAGTGAAATACCGAATTAAATTGAATTATGTGAATAACAAGACATTTATTATTTATGCATAACAAACCAGTGGACTGTGTAAATAATTGGTTGCGTACGAGCCATGGCCCAGAACCAGGGGGAGGTTCAAGTGGGAACTCCGAGCCAACCCGTCAAGGATAAAGATATCTACGCTTTATTGCCTGACATCCGAACAAATGGGCCTCTCGGGCCGAATGAAGCATGTCCAGGTGGTGAGGAGTTGAGGTGGCTACCAGCCCAAGCAAACGACCGTGATCTGGTTATGTACTTACGAGCCGCGCGTTCTATGGCAGCATTTGCAGGAATGTGTGACGGTGGCTCCCCTGACGATGGTTGTGTAGCTGCTAGTAGAGACGATACTACTATCAATGCTTTAGATGTTCTACATGATTCAGGTTATGATCCTGGACGGGCTCTACAAGCATTGGTCAAGTGCCCTGTACCTAAAGGTATAGAAAAGAAATGGTCTGAAGAAGAAACAAAAAGGTTTGTCAAAGGTATACGCCAGTTTGGCAAAAATTTCTTTAAAATAAAGAAAGATTTATTACCCCATAAGGACACAGCAGAGCTTGTAGAATATTACTACTTATGGAAAAAGACTCCAGGTGCTAGTAGTAACAGACCGCATAGAAGAAGAAGACAAGCATCATTGAGAAGAGTAAGAAATACGAGAAATTCTAGGACAGGACCACCAAAAGAAGCACCAGAGGTTAAACCAGATGTGCCTGAAACAAATGGTTCTAGACCATCTCCTAATTCAAAAGAAACTGGTGAAACTAGCTCTGTTACAGAGGATGAAAATTCAGAAGATGATAGTGACTCTAGAGAAACAGGTGATGTGAAGCCAGAAGTTGCAAGAACTGGTGAAAACCTTGAAGATTCGCCCAATAGAATGAGAACAAGAAATAAATCAAAGGAACAAACAACACCAAATGGTAAGAAAAATCAAGATGAAAGTGATAATGATATAAAAAGTAAGAAAGCTAAACCAAATAGTACAAATAACAATAATTCAGAAAAAGTTCCATCATCACCTATTAGTAAAGAACCTAAGAAGAAAGTGCCAAATGGCAAAGTAGAGGCATCCAAGGTGAAGAAGCGCATATCAGATGATTCAAAGATAGAAGGTATAATGGATGGTGATGTACAAATGAAGAAAAAGAGAGCTACTGATCCCCCAGAAAGCCCTTCAGAAAGTTTGACAAATGATAGTTGTTCTGTTATGGATGAAAGTGAACCTGCAGAGCCTGAAGCTGAAGCTTGCGACTTCAGCATAAACAAGACTGATAAAGACAATCAAGAACAAACTAAGGAATCTGAAACTGAACAAACAAAACCTGTGGATCCACTAAAACAGTCAGATCCTACAAGTGAACCACACATTAAGGTAGAAAAAGATGTGATTCCTGTAGTGCCTAAAATATTGCCAGAAAAAGATGACAGATCAGTTTTAGATCTGAAAACAGACCAAAATACAGTTAAAGAGATGGAAAATACTGAAAATAGACCAATGGCTATACCAGGTGCAATTTATCCAAAGACCGAACTTATTATACCAAAAGTCACACCAGTCTCTGCAGAGCCAATAGAGAAAATTAAAATTAAAGAGGAGGTTGACCCCGAGGAACAGGGCCTGAACTTACAAAAAGAAGAGTTCCAGAAGGAACCATTACCACACAATTTCTCAACACATGCCGGTGTACCTAACAAACCACTTAACCTTGAGAATCCAAACTTTTTCATTAAGGACAATCATCTGTTCAATCCTAAACTTAGCCACAATATAAAAGTAGAAGGCGGTGGTCCACCCAGTGGTATATTTAACCCAGTAAACATTGGTAAAGATAACTCAATCATCAGAAGTGCAAAAGACTTTCCACCAGGCATGCCACCATATCCATATCCACCTAATATTGGCTATCCAGGTGATCCTAATAAGCACAATTTGATGAATCCAATGAAGACAGTGATCAAGTTGGAACCTAGAGATGATACTACAGAACTAAAAAGTCAAAACACTGCTGAAGTATTCACAGCTACAGTATCTGGTTCGAATAAAGTTGATTCAGGGAATACTCCAAGGATGGATACTTTGCAGAGAATTAGCCCTTCACCAACAAATGTCCGTGGTTCTTCACCACCACCAATGGAACATCCAATGAATACCAACACTGAGCCAAATTCTCCACCCCATCCACAGGAAAGTAAAGAGTCTGATGATGATAATAAACCAACAGATTTGAAGACTCAACCAATTCCCAAAATTGAACCCACAAGTCAACCATTACGTCCACCAATATTCCCTCCACCTGTTCGCCCTGAAAATTTGGGAATAAGACCAACTGATGCACCCTCTATACCAGTTACTGGACCAAATATGACAATGCCTCCCCTATCTCAGCCGCCTATATCTGGTTTACTCCCACCTGGGCCATTGATATCTGTTGGGAATGGGGCAAATGTTGGTCCGTATGGATTCATGCCTGCGCCTCTTTATGGCCATCCAGGTTTAGATAAACCAGGCTCAATGCCACCTCTGATGCAACAGTTGACTCCACATGGTTTGCCAGGTAGTAATCTTTTGCCTCCGCCTTCTGGTCAAAATGATCCGTCAATGCCACAAGATTTAAAAATCAAACAAGAAGCTCCAGATAACAATATGCCAGCAAACTTGTCAACTCAAGGCAATAATGATCCACTGCAGTCTTTGAAAGAAGTCAAAGTATCTGGGTTTCCTATTGGAAGCTCTTTGTCACATGGAAGTTCTGATCGTGAAAGAGAACGCGATAGAGAATCAATGTCAAGCATTGAGAACAACAGCAGACCTTCTAGTCAGCCAGCAAATGAAAATACTGCTATGCCTAATGCCTTCCTTGGCCCAAGATTAGAAAGTATAAAGAAAGAACCTGATTTTATGCATCAACCACATATTACGCCCGTTTCAAGTCAACCAAGTGGACCAGAATCGTCGAACGCTCCACCAGTAAAGAGCCCACACACACCAACTCCAATAAAATCTCAGCCAGGACCACAGGGACATAATCCTCCAAATCATTCTGCTACATCGCCCTTTTCAAGACACTTGGCAAGTCCCCGGGCGTCTCCTATACAAAATACACCAGTATCTCATTCGGCTCTGAATTTAATGAATCCATCGCCATTGACGATACCTTCTACAATTCCCGGTCCTGTGATGCATTCCGGCCAGCAAGGTCCACCCCATCCTCATCCGTTCGCGTCACCGTTGCATCCGCCGCATCCACTTCTCCACCATTCTATTTTTCAACTGTCTGCCGCTGCGGCTGCACATGCGATGCATCCGTATTACCCGCACCCGCATCCGGGTTATGGCATTCCTTATACGTACCCGTACGGGCCTTTACCCCAACCACATCCAATCCCACCTATGCACCCGGCAACAAGTTCCGCAGGCCGTCACGACCCGGGTAAACCTTCTACCATCGAATCCACTACAATGCTGAGCTCACATCACAGTACAAGCTCGTCAGTGACTACTCGATCTTTGAGGGAAGTATCGGAAAGTACTGAAGATCCGAGAAACCCGAATGCGACTACGGAACGGCACCAACTGCATGAGACGACCATGACTCATCATCATTCAACGAGCCACCACAGTGCTGTTCATACTAGTACAGAAAAACCAAACCACGCTGGTGGTGTCGCTAATCATACGTTGTCGATATCGCATTCCACTTCAAGTAGTTCTTCAGCGTCAATACAACACAAGATCAATACCCAACAAAAGTCCAGCTCACATTCGAGTTCACCACATCATCAGTTGTCCGCTTCACAATCTACTAGTACCAGCGTCAACGTCAACAACCACACTCATCATCACTCTCACCATCTCGCCCATCATCCTGAGAGGTTGTCGCCAGCGGACTCGATGCTGCTTAGGCATCATCCGAAGATGTTGCCAGGAAATCCAAATCATTTGATGATACAGCCTCCGTCAATGGGACACCCTATGGGGCTAGGAATTGGCGGTGGGGCACCAAGTTCTTTGGAAAGTCTTCGGCTGCACGCCCAAGCAGCTGCTGGTCTACACAGGCCATCCTCACCACATGGACCGCCACATATGAGACCACAACAACCCAGAGCAATAGAAGACGGTTCTGACTTGAAGCTTGAGACTCAATCACAACCTGATGATGAGGAAATTCCTAGCCCCGCGCAAGTTCCACACGGACCGAGTCCTGAACCAAAGATTGAAGACTCCGAGTGTCACAGGTCACAATCTGCCATATTCCTTAGACACTGGTACCGTGGTGACTATAATTCATGCACCAGAACTGATCTCGTCTTCAAGCCTGTTCCCGACTCGAAACTCGCGCGGAAGAGAGAAGAAAAGCTACGAAAACAAGCTGAAAGAGACAGAGAGGAACGTGAAAAAATAGCGCAACAGGCGCATAGAAAAATAGCTACTCCCGAGAAATCTGAAACTAAACCGCCATCGAGAGGCGCTATTGAAACAGTTAGCTCGCCTTATGAACGGTTTCCTCGCCCGGGGCCTTATCCGGATACCCCTGCGTTACGTCAACTATCAGAGTATGCGAGACCACACGCCGGGTTTAGTCCGGGCAATTTGCCACGGCACTGCCTCGATCCAGTGTTACAGTATCAGCTCAGTTCAATGTATGGCGCCGCCGGAGCACGCGAACGATTGGAACTGGAGCATCTAGAGAGAGAGAAGAGAGATCGCGAGATAAGAGAACTGAGAGAACGCGAACTAAACGATCGGTTGAAGGAAGAACTAATGAAGAATAACGTAGGTCCGCGCCCACTCGATCCACACTGGTTAGAAATGCATAGACGATACGGTATGCCACCCCCACCCCCGCCGCAGGGCGCTATTCCGGTGCAATTCGGTCTGTATAGTGCGGGACATTCGCCCGCTGCACTATCGCAGCTGGAGCGCGAGCGTTTGGAGCGGCTAGGAATCGGCGGCGGCGGGCCCCCCTCGGCGCCTCCGGGCCACCCCGCGCACTCCGGGCACCCGTCGCACGCCGCGCAGCTGGAGGCGGCCGAGCGGCTGGCCCTGGCCGCCGACCCCATGGTGCGGCTGCAGATGGCCGGCATCAGCCCCGAGTACCACGCGCACACACACGCGCACACGCACGCGCACTCGCACACGCACCTGCACCTGCACCCGGGGCAGCAGGCGGCGGCGGCGGCGGCGGCGGCGGCGCAGGGCGAGGCGCTGGGGCTGCCGTACCGGCCGCTGCACCCGGACCTGCTGGGGCGGCCGTACGCGGAGCAGCTGGCGCAGCAGGCGGCGGCGCACGAGCAGCTGCAGAGACAGCTGCTGCTGGAGCGCGAGCGCGGGTTCCTGCACCCGGCGCACCCGGCGCACGCGGCGCACTCGGCGCACCAGGCGCACCAGGCGCACCAGGCCGCGCACCAGGCGGCGCACCACGAGGACTTCCTGCGCCAGCAGCGCGAGCGCGAGCTCAAGGTGCGCGCGCTCGAGGAGGCGGCGCGCGCCTCGCGCCCTTGAGCGGGGCCGGGGACCCTTACTCTCAGGCCAGTGACTAAATCGCGGAAAGTACCATGTATTTATTAGAGATTTAACCTTCGTAAGTTTTTTTATAACATATTTTTATAGGTGCATGGTCGTCTAGTACGCTTATTTCCATGCTCAAAAGTTTTTAGTAATTCCTAGTCATAGTTGGAGTATAAATTATGAGTCACATGCTCGCGTACATTGTATAATAATCATTTTAAATTAATTTATTTATATGCGATGGTTCAGAGTGGAAGGTGCTCCGTCACATATGTAAATAGACACCGATTGTAGCCACTCGACTTAACAATTTTATCACAGTTAAATATTTAAGAATCAAATATTTAAAGAATGTGTGAGCAAACATATTTTATTATGTCCTGTAGATTTTAATGACAAGCAGATGTGCAGTACGTTGTATTATACAGTTAATTAAAAATATGATGTTTAAACACTTATCGTTATAAGAACTGTTTGTTTTAAATATTATGCATAATTGTAGTATCTTTAAATTATTTCCAATCATATACTTATAAATAAAGAAAGTATAACTGTAAACAAAGAAAACGGTTTTAAACACTTTAATGTACATAGAATCAATTTCTACCTAATCTATAATTACTTGCCTATTAGATGTGGCCCCGATAATAAGCCAAATGTGTAGTACTTTTGGAGTGTAGTTTTACATTATATGTTAAGATTTTGTTGTTTTGATTCGTCATTTTAGACATTCCGTCACAAAACAATGCCTTGAAGATCTAAATTTTATGTTCGCTGTTGGCACACGTAATTGCAATGTTAGGTACTTACGTACAAATAGGCACACGAAGTTTCTATACAGTTTTTATTTTTAGGTTTACCTCTCGTCTTGTTTTTGTGGTATATTCTTGAAATTAAATGCATTAAAATATCTTGAATAACAAAAAATAAAAGGCGAGTTGGACACGCGTACCTAGGGTTCCGTACCTAAGTTTAAAAAGCTCAGTGTGTATGATTTTTAGTATTCATTGGTATTTCCGAATATTTCGTTACAAATTCAAGTTTAAGATATTTCTTCACGTCTCACTGTTTTTCGGCGATATGTCGGTTTTTTTTTTGTTATAAATATTTTAATTATTCTGATGCACAAGAACTTACTGTAACGATTAACGCGAGGTACGATATAGGGCCCTATTTGATGCCCTTCATGGAACGGAACCCTAACAATTACGTGAAATAAGAACATTCTAACTATGGCGAAGCAAAATTTGCTACTTTTCTAGGTAAAGAGTGTGCTAACTTCTCTCATTTTGATAAAAATATACATTGGATAGTTATTTTTGAGAGCAATAAATAAGAGCAATAAATCATGTAATTTATATTTCGGTACTTAACAACAAAAGAAAATCAAATTTTAAAATGTCCAATAAAATGACATAATCATGTTGAA
This sequence comes from Conopomorpha cramerella, assembly GCA_012932125.1. Lineage (NCBI taxonomy): Eukaryota > Metazoa > Arthropoda > Insecta > Lepidoptera > Gracillariidae > Conopomorpha > Conopomorpha cramerella. Next base: position 17,586 of record SJJU01072539.1, read on the forward strand.
AATTTCCTAATTGTTTCTTTCGAGTTGTAATTATTTATTACACTAGCAAATGATAATGTTGTGTAACAAACATTGAAGTATTTTCTAATACTTATGATTTTTTATATGAAACATAGTATGTACGTACATTTAAATAATGTCTCGGAATAGACTACGCAAATCATATTCAGTTTTCATGCACTTTATACATTTTATATTGTATTATATTATATTACATTACCTACAGATAGTTACTTAGATTAATTCCTTACGAGGATGTTATAGATTAAAAAAAATAAAATAAAAAATCGCTTTGTAGTTGAACGGTTGAGCGTTAAGCCATAGATTACTTTGTATTATCGATTTCCTGAGTGTTGTTCAGTTTAACTAACTTCTTTGTCACTTGTGACTAGATTATACACGAGCGAATTCCAGACTATCTAAGAATGAAATTTTCTGAATCTATGCTAAGGAAATCGGAGATTAAGCTTGTATTCAGAATTCTGTGGTTATGGATAAGCTACATATAGAAAACTCAGTACCTACCGGGCCCACCAAACTGACAATTATAACTTACAATGTCAATTTTACGTGCATTGCTGCGATAAAACCGAGCCGGAATTTTATTTTAAGGCTAACGCACTAATGTACATTGAACTGTCATTATATACTGCAATTGTTTTGAAATACAAGGCCCAGCACTGAATACGAGCGGAACTTACTGTAAAAAGGATATTTAAGTATTATTTTTAGTAACAGATTATTATAGTAAAGATTGCGTGACGGTTTTTAAACTACATTCATTTAATTTTAGACTATAAGGTTAAATGGATGTCCTAGTGCTTTTGTGTACATTTTTTTGATTAATATATGTGGAAAAATTCATAAATGCATTTTATTTTTTATGTTTAGATCTCTACGTAATATTTAGGTAGGTACCATAGGGGAAGTAGCCTTCTCATACCTACTCGGTATCTCACCTTAGCCGGTGAAACACTAGCGCCGCCATTGAAAATAACTTATCTTTTTCGAAAGTATGGTAAAAAAACATAAAAGTAAAACTTTTATAGTTTGCTTGTATATTAGAAGCAAATAACTCGCTTAGAAGTTTAAAAAGAAAATATTGTATTGTTTTTAAAGTAAACTGACGGTTATACTGGGGCTAATCCCAGCGGAAGGGCCAGCGTGTAATGGCCAAGGATTTTATATCTGATCTATTTTTACTCTTACTTCAAGGAGCATAAGTACCTATATTCGGTATGTAGTACATTGACACTCATATTGTGTCGTTCCGTTTTATTTGACGGTACAAGGGCTTTTTGAGCTGTGAAGAGATTTTTTTTTTATCACTATGAACAAGCGTTAGTAGTAGAATAATCCTTTCTTTCGTTTCCAAGACCAAGATCGGAAAAGTTTTAGTCCACAGTTTAACGTCTTCTGTCATTTCAATTCTTCTGTATTGGATTTATTAGTGGTTCATTTTTGTGTTATTTATTTGTGGATTTGTTTACTGTAAAGCTTATCCGTATTAGGTAGGTGGATATTTTCCGTAGCTTGGATACAGTTAATCGATAAATTGCAAAACAAAGCGAGGTACGAATAAACCGACGTAAACAAGTTGCCTATCTATTTTATTTGATGTTGTGCTATTGCTATTGTCAGAAGGATGGGTTTGATGAGCAACACGGGACTTCTAGCTGTACCACAGAAGACTTCTTTGGCAAGACACAAGGTGGGTACGTAATTTATAAAGTGTGGGTCCAGGGAGTTGACGAAAATTCAGGCCCTGGGGCCTGTCAAGTTTCAAGTCCCTTTAGATTACTTAATGGAAACAACTTGGTCTCCATCTAATGAAGATCCTAAAAGTCTAGGTAGATAAGTAGGTGCCTGGAAAGAGACTGCATACAGTTGAAAGAAAGTAGGTAATTTTAAAGATAGGTAATTTGTACGTCACGATATATCTGCTAAGAGACATTGACGTTCCAAGTTTATCTAAACAAATATTTTTGGAGACCCTATTAAGGAAGCCTACCTATGGGCCTACATAACGTGCCTATTTAAGCATCCCTAGATGCATTTGTTACTGACCTACTTAGTGACTGAATCTAGCCAAACTTAAATCTACGTTGCCTTCATAATCCTTGTATCACATCCACAGAGCGAGCCACCGGAGTTACGATGCCAGGTGTCTCCCGCACCGTACATACTTCGACCCTTTGCCGGTTTCTACAACCCGTTCGCAGCGGGATGTTCCATCTTGTGCAACCATCCAGCAAACACAGAAGCTAAGGAGTTCGTTAAGAGGATGAAGGGAACATTGGTATGTTTTCTAAACACATAATAGACGCGAGCGCGTGAAAAATACACAATTTGTAGGCGAAACTAAAACAAAAGTAGACACGTACCATCTTCCACAGACTAGTGTAATACTTATCTTCTTACATTTTATTTTACACATTTATGACCGTGGAAAAAGTTGTTTTGTCGATACTGCGTGTAAAAGGACCCCAAGCAATGGTCTAAGAAACGTTGTTGGGCTCGTTTATATGAAAAACTGTTACGCGTTGTCGCCATAGTCAAAGTTGTTCACATTGACGAGCCCAATAACGTTTCTAAGACCATTGCTCGGGGTCCTTTTACACTCTGTATACATTCATTAACAGTGTTTCCCTTTTTATTAGGTATATGTATGTATTATACACATAAACCTTCCTCTAAAATTACTCTATCTAGTAATAGATAATACTCATACAAACCCACTCAATAGTATTTTTACCACCAGGATATTAAGAACAGTTTCTTCCACGACGACCTGACGCGGTGTCACGAACAGAATGTCAGCGATCGGGACAAAGACAAGAATAGGACTCCACACGACATACTCTCTGAAGACATGTTCAGAAGGTACCTACATACATATTTACATTCAAGTTCACAAAGATTTCCAGCAAGCATGCTAACATCAGATCATTTTTTAATTAAATGCGCACAGACATTATAACTCAATATTGTTCACCGGGTATATAGGCGCGAATCTAATCAAAGACAAGCTCGAGCTTACCTTTGTTATTTTATTATATTGTTTTTTATTATATTCGGGCCTATATACCCGGTGAACAATATTGAGTTATGCTAACATCAGGCTTGTGCCAAGTCCACTGCTATATTTGATACATACGTTGCGTATATGCCAGTTGCCTACAATAGTAGATAGATGATATTAGGTAAGTACATATTTATCTATGTTCGTCGTTTTTATTTTCAAATAAATTGTAACACGTCCTGCAAAAAAGTCATGTACTTAGGTACTTACTTACGTCCTAAGGGACTTTACTAGATGGCGTCACGTCGTCCTGTCCTCTGCGAATGCTCTGGCGTCAGAAAGTCATGTAGGTAGGTGCACTAAGCTAAAACTATACTATACTCAGAGGCACAATTAACCGCCCACTGACATTTTCCGATGTAACTTCATAAATTCATTATTGCATGATTTTTTTCACTTGAGGGTATCTTAAAAAAAAAGGTCATAAAATGTTTCAATCTATCATAAACTACTCACTTAACAAATTGTCATTCAACACCATAAGCATTTAGTTATTATAAACAAAGTTATGCCACTTTAGCCGAGTGGGCGGTTAATTGTGCCTCTGAGTATATATTGACGGATTTTGTAACCCTCTAACAAATCTTTACTCCGTGTACTTGCTCCATAGATACGCAGAAACGGACTCGCGTCCCCTTACACCGGCGCCGACGCTGGCGAGTGGAAAGTCGCGCGGCTCCAGGCGTTGTCTCACGCCCGATGAACCCCGCATGAGGACTGCCATCGTGCTCGACCTGCGACGAAGACACAGCCAGGTAGCATTGGGAATACCTCTTATTTTTTACCGTCGGCCAAGAAAGTTTTGATTACACTTCTCGTGTCACAAAAACACCAATACGGAGACGTCATATTGTGACCAGTAATAATAAAGAAAAAAGAACCGACTTCAACCAGTAAAATTTGATATACAGGGTGGAAAAAAGTTATGGGCCCTGGAGGGGAACTGCTTAAAATCTTTTAGTTAGCTCATTTTACTGAAAATAAATATTCCTTTATTTTTAAAAAGAAACAAAACTGTTTTAAAACATTTTTAAAATTTTGCTTGTATCAACCGGGAATCGAACCGACTAAAAATTAAAAATTAACCCTCGCTACGAATCGGTAGGCTTATTGTTTGGGATAAACTATGTCTAATAAACGTTTATTTGGTAATTGAAATAAAAAGTGAGAAATAACAAGCGAGGGTCAATTTTTAATTTGTAGTCGGTTCGATTCCTGGTTGATACTAGCAAAATTTAAAAAAAGTTTTAATGCAGTTTTGTTTCTTTTTAGAAATAAAGAAATGTTTCCTTTCAGTAAAACGAGCTAACTAAAGGATTTAAGGCCCAGGCTCCAGGGCCCATAACTTTTTTCCACCCTGTATAACAAATTTTACTCGTTGAAGTCGGCTCTTTTGTACTTTTGTTTGTACGACTGTACTTACAAAATGACTGAGATATAAGTAACTAAAAAAATACAGACTAAAGACCCAGGAAATGGGTCAAGAAGACGCAACAAACCATGCGCTTATGAAGGCCCTATATAGGTGTAAGCTTCAATTGCTATTACGAATCAAAACTTAGATTCATTATTAAAAAAAAAGGCCATTTTAAAATGATGGGCATGGCAACACCGGAAAACTAGGCGGTGGGGGGTTGACGGTGGAAAATAAAAAGGATGGTCACTCGGCTGGGCGGGCATTCTGCGGCGGATTTTTGAATAAGAAACAAAGGCTGTTGTATTTATGCTGAAATTGTGATCTAAAATAAAATCAAGTCAAGCTGACGTTGCAGTTTACTTTATCACCCAAAATACCAGTGTCGCGAGGGTGGTGTTCTTTTTACAATTCAGAAGTGGGATATACCCAAATAACCACGTAAGTACAAATACTTCATTTTATGTGTTATTTCGTTTTCGTAGTTCTGATTGAGTAAATGCTTAACCTTTTCGCTGTCCGTAACCGAGACAATAGAAGTTTATTGTTATCATGTCTGTGGGCGGGTAGCGTCAGCGAATGCGTTAAAACTATAGAACTACTTTAAAACTAGTGTTTTAGATAAACTGTATAACTGTCTACTAAATATTTCTGCATAAAGCCCTTGTGGCCAATTACCTACTGTTCACCGGCAATCATTGTAGCAGGTACCCTACATTAAAAAAAATATATACAGAATCTAAAGATTAAGCTACGTAATTATGATTGTTTTTTATATTTCGTATATACTCGTACAGTCACGGTACAGTAAGTTCTACAGTAGAATTCATACCCGTGCTTGGCCACGCCGAACAAATTTTTAACTGGAAATACAATAAGTATGAAGGTAGTTGATATTATCCTTATAGTATTTTTTTTAGCACGTGTCGATTATCGTTATTGACCGGAAGTGAGATTTGAAAGTTGATCGTGGAATATTAGCCACGTGTCTATTATTTGTTCTTGACCGGAGACCAAGACTGTGTTTTGTAGGATATGCCTTGTAGCAGTTATATTATTCTTGACCGGAAGTGCAATAGTGTAGGATATTTGACCTCGCGTCTGTAATTTTAAGAATAGTAAATTGTGAGGGATGTTTAATTTAGAACGAGCTTAGGTTAGGTTGCCGGAATTTACGGTACATTATATACTTATCTATTTTTATTGCACAAATCTACCACTTTCGCATAATGCGTAGGTTAATATTGTTTTATCATTTTAAATAAAACAATGAACTGTGCATTTGCCTATGATAGCTGAGTTCAGACTTGCTGAAACCGATCGGATCATGTTTGTGTTGATACACTACCAACATATTATGTAAGTGTAGGGAAGGCGTCACTGCTTCCACCTGCAATATAGTTACCTACCTACCTACTGATGGATTTGGAAGTTTACGTGGACTGTCTTAGCGAAATATTTTGCAGTAAATCTTTACTTTATGTATGTACATAGCATCTTTCATGTTTCTTAAATGAGAATGTCGGCTGAAGGAATTTGGGTTCATCTAAGTAGATATTATAGGTTATGGAGGTATTATTGGATTACCAATACTAACACTAATACCATGTATATTATATTTTTTTTGAGGACCCAAATAATGGCCGATGAGTCAGAGGGACGGAGAAGGCTCGAAACTCCATTGAGGGCTCAATCTCGGCGCAGTAGAAGTCGGTCTCGGAGCAGAATCAGCAGGAGGACGCGCAGCCGAAGTAGAAGCCACCTGCGTCGCCTTGTGGAACGGGATCTGGCATTGGAACGGGAACGAGAAAGAGTTCGTCGGTTGGAAAGGGATCTGCGAAGGGAAAGGGAGGAAGCCACTGTACGCGAAGGAAGACTCCATCGAGACGACTCCAATCAAAGTCATCGAGCGAGCGTCGGGGAGCCCAGCGCGGCAGCTCGTCGACAGCGTGCACCTTCGAGCAATGATGGTGGTCGGCGCAAAAGGTCATGTAGCCCTGTTTTTTCCACTAATGATATTTTAAAAATAGTTAAGGCTATTAAAGGTAATCCTCCAGACCAGTCGCACACACAGGCCACTAAGCATTTAGATTATAAGAATATACTTCCTGATTTTGATCCATCCTCTAAGAATCAAAGGATGGATATGTGGCTCAAAAAGGAGAACGAATGTGCCTCTGTGTACGGCTGGGATGAAAGGACTACCGTACACTTTGCTATGCAGAAATTACAAGGACTGGCCAAGATCTGGTATGAAAGTCTTAATTCCATTTTATTTTCATGGGAAGAATGGCAAGTTAAACTCATGGGCGCTTTCCCTTGCGAACAAAATTATGGCCAATCCTTGGAAGACATGCTACGACGCAAAAGCAGGTTTAATGAGCCAATAGAAAATTATTTTTATGAAAAATTGTCTTTGTTGAACCAATGTGAAATTGTTGGGAAAAGATCAGTTGACTGTATTATACATGGCATCAGCGACCGAACAATGAGATCGAGTGCGCTAGCTTTACGGTGTACTGAACCAGACGAATTGTTAAGATTTTTGTCTAGCTACAATAAGGATAGTAATGCATTTCCCTCTAAAGAAAAGAGTAGCGTTAGCGGTTATGATAGAAACAAGGCCAATCATAAAACCACCCACAACCCAACGGTATTTTGCTACAACTGCAAAGAAAAGGGGCATCCTTACATGAAGTGTACTAAACCTCTGATAAAGTGTAGTCGCTGCAATCGGATTGGACACAATACCGAGAGTTGTGTTCTCAGGCAAGATCAGAGTCAAATTACCAATAAGGGTAATACAGTTAAGAACACTTTGAGAATCTCTCATTCGAATCTTAATGATAAGTTTGTGAAGGAGGTCAGTGTCAATGGAGTGACATTACAGGGTTTTGTGGATTTCGGTAGCGAGGTCACGTTGATTAGACATTCAGAAATTGCGAAGCTTGGAGTTGTTCACGATTCTGTACCATCGATTATGAAGGGCTTTGGGAATAGCTTGGTCCAATCCATGGTCCGCAACACTTGACTTGATCATAGATGGAGTGGCAGCTAATGTCCAGTGTCGCGTAGTAGAGGACCAATTACTCGAGAAACCATTGCTGATAGGACAGACATTTTCAGAACAACCTCATGTGGTAGTATATAAGGATGCACACGCGCTCCGTTTCATTGAATCTGGTTCAGAACTTAGTAATATTTGTTTACACGAGGAAGAGTCTCGTCTAGAGAGGGTTCGATTGACTGGTCATACCATGCTGTTCGGGATAGCTAACGTGATAGCACAGCTTGAATCCAGATTCACTGGTAACGTACTTATTGAGACGAGAATTGTAGGCAAGCCTAACCAACAGTTTGTAGTCAAAGGGGGATTATATGACACTAAAGATGGAATAGTTCATGTCTTGGTAATACCATGCAATGTCCCTAGCCTCTTACAAGAAGGATACGTTTTCTGTAGAGCTGAGAAGGTAGAACTAGTCAATAGACTTATCATGCCGACAGATAGTTCTTGTGGAGAAATTGAAAAGCTGAACACTAGCGAGGTGACTGGTTTTAACGAGAGTTTAATACGCATAGGCAATGTCTCTGAAGATGATAGGATCAAGCTTTTGGAGCTGCTTAAGCGTTATGAACGGTGCTTTGCTAACGATCTTGCAGGGTTAGGTTGTACGACCGTTACTGAAATGAAAATAGAGTTAAATAGCAAGTCTCCTGTCGCATACAGACCCTATCGGTTGTCACACCACGAACGGGAGAAGGTACGAGGAATGATAGACGAAATGCTACAAGCGGATATTATCAAAGAATCTGTATCGGATTATGCTAGCCCTATTATACTAGTGCGTAAGAAGGATGGTAACCTACGAATGTGTGTTGACTATCGAAAGCTTAATTCTTTGACGGTTAAGGAACGATACCCTATGCCGATAATTGAGGACGAGATTGCTAGGCTTTCGGGTCAAGCGTGCTTTATCACGCTAGATTTAATGTCGGGCTATTATCAGGTACCTATTGCCGCTGAAAGCAAGCACGTGACAGCGTTTGTCACGCCGGACGGACAGTACGAATTTAATCGCATGCCCTTCGGTTTGGCGAACGCTCCCGCTGTTTTCCAGCGGATGATGAACCATGTGCTCGGTCAGGCTCGTTTTGATAGAGCTACCGTCTATATAGACGACCTGCTCATATATGGCCGAACCCCCGGAGAATGTCTTGTTAGATTGGAGGATATTCTACAAATATTGGAGAGAGCCAACCTCAAACTAAATCTTTCCAAATGCAGTTTCTTACAGGACAAGATTGATTATCTAGGATATGAAATTAGTGCAGCTGGGATGCGGCCCGGAGAGAAAAAGATAGAGTGCGTTGTCTCATTCCCATGTCCTCAAAACGTACATGGCGTACGCCAATTCCTGGGTCTCGTCAGCTATTTTAGAAAGTTCATACGAGGCTTCTCCGAACTTGCATCCCCACTGACTAAATTATTAAAGAAGGATGTAGTTTGGGAATGGGGTCCAGATCAGGAGAACGCTTTCAGTAGTTTGAAATCTGCGCTGATTCAGAGACCCGTTTTAACAATCTATGACCCCGCAGCTGAAACGGAGTTACATACGGACGCAAGTAGATTAGGAATAGGAGCCATACTTTTACAACGATCACAGGGTAGCTCTGACCCCTTCAAACCAGTTGCATACTATAGCCGACAGACTACTGCAGAAGAAAGAAACTTCCATTCTTATGAACTGGAAACATTAGCGGTTGTCTGTGCCTTGAAAAAGTTCAGAGTGTTCCTCTTGGGTAAAGTATTTAAAATCATTACAGACTGTAGCGCGCTGCGATCTACATTTGTAAAACGAGACCTAATACCTCGCATTGCGAGATGGTGGCTGGCTTTACAAGAGTTTGACTGTTCGGTGGAGTACAGGGCCGGGTTAAAAATGGCTCATGTAGACGCCTTGTCCAGAAATCCAATTGAGGAACTGGAACAGACATCAACTTCAGAGCAGCATCCAGATATTTTGACTATAACTGATGAAGACTGGCTTCTTACTCTTCAACTAGGTGACTCTGAACTAGCTAGGATACGAGATACCATAGAGAGCGGTCTGGATGCCAAAGGTCTTGATCATATAAAACAAAATTATGTGATAAAGGACAACAGGTTGTACAGATGTCTAGGCGGCGATAATACTAAACTGAGATGGGTTGTGCCCAAGGGCGCAAGATGGCAAGTATGCAAGATGAATCACGATGACATTGGGCACCTGGGATCGGAGAAGACTCTGGAGCGTATCAAGAAACACTACTGGTTCGCCAAATTGAAACGTTTTGTGAAAAAGTATGTGGCGGCATGTATAGAATGCGCTTACGCTAAAAAGAAAGAAAACAATCGTGACGGATTGCTACACCCAATTCCCAAGGTAGCGATTCCATTCCACACAATGCACATTGACCATCTTGGACCCTTTGTTAAATCTAATAGAGGAAATACGCATATTTTGGTCGCTGTAGATTCGTTCACTAAGTTTGTGTTCGTAAAATCCGTGAGAAATACGAATACACAAAACGTCGTGAAAGTATTGGAGGATATTTTTACACCTTTCGAACACCGGTGCGAATAGTCAGCGACAGGGGAAGCTGTTTCACCTCGCACGCATTCAAGAAGTTTTGTTGCGATGCAGGGGTAACACACGTGCTGAATGCAGTAGCGAGCCCACGCTCTAATGGACAGGTGGAGCGTTATAACCGCACTATTCTTAACTCACTCACGGCCCAGAACTTGAGGGACAACGAAAAGGATTGGGATAAGAAGCTGGGGAAAATTCAATGGGGTCTAAACAACAGCGTTCAGAAGTCCATTGGTAAAACACCAGCGGAAGTGCTATTTGGCATGTCAATGAACGGTGAACTTAAGCCTACGTTGAACGATATTACAGAGGGAACATGTGAAGGGACTGATTTGAATTATTTGCGGTTAGAAGTAAAGAATAATATAGATAGGGCACAGGAAATTCAGAAACGTAATTATGATAAGGGTAGGAAGCCCGCGCGAATATATGATGTTGGAGATCTAGTCAAAATACTTAAAACGGCCTTTCAGAATGAAGGAAAAAGTACAAAGCTGATGCCAACCTACGAAGGGCCTTATAGGGTAGTAAAAGTCATTGGTAAGGATAGGTACAAAGTAGCTCCAATTGCAGGATTCGAGGGAATGAGAAATAAGCGGAAAACTACAGTAGCCGCAGACCGAATGCATCCATGGATACATTTGGCCTCTCTGGAGCTCTGTGACGGTTCTGATAACGAGGAGAAAAGTTGTGACGGAGATGTTTCAGAGTAAAAAGATATAAGAAGTTTTGTGAATGAACCTCTGTTAAGTGCACATTTATGTACAAAATGTTTTCTATTGTTGCAGGTCAAGCGCGCAATGGATTGGAGTCGTGACTTGACCTGCTTCTCCTTGTTGGTTATTGGAATGGTTAAAAGTCCTTATGGGATTAAGGCAAATTGAGAGGATTTGATACCTATATTATTGGTTGGTTGGTTATACCTAAGTATTATGGAAATACTTTTGTATACACCTTTGCAGGTCAAGCGCGCAATGGATTGGAGTCGTGACTTGACCTGCTTCTCCTTGTTGGTTATTGGAATGGTTAAGTCCTTATGGGATTAAGGCAAATTGAGAGGATTTGATACCTATATTATTGGTTGGTTGGTTATACCTAAGTATTATGGAAATACTTTTGTATACACCTATGGATGGATTGTTTAAGCGATTGGATTGGATGCTTATCAAAAGATACTATCTATAATAAATATGATTTTGGATTATGATACTGATGTTGCAAATTAGATTAACGATGTTTGGTTATAAATGTTTCGCTAAGACAGAGCTGGAGGAATATTGTGTTTTGTTGTCTTGCATAAAATCTATATATTACACTGTGTTAAGTATATTAAACTATATATTATGCTATTATGTTGTGTACCTACCAATCTATTTTGTTATCGAATTCATCCTACACATTATTCAATGTTTATTTACTACTTATTATCGAATGAAATAATTAAAAGAAATGTTTAATTCATTTTCCTTACATACATTATCAAAGCTAAATGCCTATGTATAACTGATTATACTTGCTACAATATATTTGCATAAATCTGTGTATAAATAAACCTACCTCTTAAAATTATTTAAATTAGTTGCACCTAGTTGATATTAAAATATTATTGTATTAGTATTATACTTATTATGTATTTTCTTTAAATTATCAAGTTAATCTGTAAAACTTTTCTTACATGCTAAATATTAATGTTTGTATGAACCCATCCTTTTATACATTGTTTATACCTACTAGTCTTAGTAAGATAATAAATAATCATATGTAACATTGTGTTAAAATTATACAGTTGATTCATAATTGAATATACCTAATGTAAGAAATGTGAATTTATTATAAGGACATAATATTGTTACTATTGTTTGCTGGCTATTTACTTACTGCCTACCAAAAACTATTTTGTTAATTACTAAGCAATAACTTCTAAATAGCCTACTCAGCCGAGTGTAAGCTTAATACTTGTTAGTATCGTGTATGGGGACATACACGTCGCCAGGATGGTCGAGTGTAAGCTTCAATTGCTATTACGAATCAAAACTTAGATTCATTATTAAAAAAAAAGGGCCATTTTAAAATGATGGGCATGGCAACACCGGAAAACTAGGCGGTGGGGGGTTGACGGTGGAAAATAAACAGGATGGTCACTCGGCTGATTTTTGAATAAGAAACAAAGGCTGTTGTATTTATGCTGAAATTGTGATCTAAAATAAAATCAAGTCAAGCTGACGTTGCAGTTTACTTTATCACCCAAAATACCAGTGTCGCGAGGG